>CM022703.1:17340209-17592709 GCA_012295165.1 Asparagus setaceus | reverse complement strand
TCTCTTCTCTCTCTTCTCTCTCTTCTCTTTCTCTCTCTTCTCTTTCTCTCTCTTCTCTTTCTCTCTCTTCTCTCTCTTCTCTTTCTCTCTCTTCTCTTTCTCTCTCTTCTCTCTCTTCTCTCTCTTCTCTTTCTCTCTCTTCTCTTTCTCTCTCTTCTCTCTCTTCTCTCTCTTCTCTTTCTCTCTCTTCTCTCTCTTCTCTTTCTCTCTCTTCTCTTTCTCTCTCTTCTCTTTCTCTCTCTTCTCTTTCTCTCTCTTCTCTTTCTCTCTCTTCTCTTTCTCTCTCTTCTCTTTCTCTCTCTTCTCTTTCTCTCTCTTCTCTCTCTTCTCTTTCTCTCTCTTCTCTCTCTTCTCTCTCTTCTCTCTCTTCTCTCTCTTCTCTCTCTTCTCTCTCTTCTCTCTCTTCTCTCTCTTCTCTCTCTTCTCTCTCTTCTCTCTCTTCTCTTTCTCTCTCTTCTCTTTCTCTCTCTTCTCTTTCTCTCTCTTCTCTCTCTTCTCTCTCTTCTCTTTCTCTCTCTTCTCTCTCTTCTCTCTCTTCTCTTTCTCTCTCTTCTCTCTCTTCTCTTTCTCTCTCTTCTCTTTCTCTCTCTTCTCTTTCTCTCTCTTCTCTTTCTCTCTCTTCTCTCTCTTCTCTCTCTTCTCTTTCTCTCTCTTCTCTTTCTCTCTCTTCTCTCTCTTCTCTTTCTCTCTCTTCTCTTTCTCTCTCTTCTCTTTCTCTCTCTTCTCTCTCTTCTCTTTCTCTCTCTTCTCTTTCTCTCTCTTCTCTTTCTCTCTCTCTTTCAGCTCATAAATAATATTAAAGAGAAAAAGTATATTTTTAATTGAAATATTGGATAATTATGTTGAGAATTAGTTTAAAGGATTTTCATGGGAATTTATGTTGAAAACTACGTCATTTCATGTGGTTAACTTCTCTTATTTCACATTTTCGTATTGTACCATTGTTGATAGTTATTCACGTTACTGTTCATGACACCCGACACCGATACGTAGAGTAATTGCACATATGACATGTTAATTGCAGTTATACATAGTCTTGTTGTGTCCAGAACCGTAGTAGTTCATGACTTTGGGATTTGATTGTCATGAACATGACCTAGTGACATGTGTGTGTTGACCATGCTTAGGAGGTGAACCCGTGTTTGATATATCGGTATCGTTGACTTGATTTACCTGAGACCGTGGGATGAGAAAGTCTTGGTTCATGTATTCGGATGTGGCTATTTATGTATCTTCCAGACCCGTGCCAAGTGATCTTGTTTTCGCACTTGGGGCTGATTTGTTGGGCCAGTGATCTTGTTTTTGCACGTGGCCAGTGAAATCGTTTAGTCACCTGAGTCCTGCTTGTGTCCGGACAAGCCGGAATCAGATTGCGCGTAGTCCTCAAACCGTAGATCCGCGGAAATTGGATGCGCGTAGAGGAATATGAACCGTCAGTTATCCGAATAATATGAACTTCGACTATTGTGAGATATAGACCCGAGACCTGTTATAGGATGGCTAGACAGTTAGAACACATGAGTTGGACATGTTGATGCTTTATATGTTTCCTCCGTGTATAGTTCGGGGTTAATATTTAGTTATTTACAATTCGAGACATATGGTATATACATGAGGGTTTCCTTGTTTGGATTATTTCGCTCGACGTACTACGTCTCGTTTTGTAGATTTCTAAATATCAATCTCATCGGATTTACATGGATGGTTAACCGTATTGTTATACTTGACTTGTTCGCATTTTTCTGATTACTTGCATCTCATTCGCATTATTATTATACCGCCATTATTTGTGGGATCTTGCCGTGTGTTATACACGCTGACGTGACGTACTCTATTCTCTTGGTGTACGTCAGATTTAGATGACGGACAGGTCCAGTATGCAGTCACACTTGAGCCAGAGTTTTCTCAGCAGGAGAACCCTCCAGACGACGGAGTAGATCGAGCTGAAGCTTAGTTTCCTTTTATTTTCAGTAGTTGATAAACTTTAGACTTCCTTCAGTATTTCCATTTTAACTCAGTTGATATTTGTTTCATGACTCTCTAGTTTCTTTAGCCACATGAATTGTTTCAGATATGTGGACTCTTTTATAGTCCTGGATGTTATTTCATTTTCGTGATATGTACTCTTCTGTTCTGGATTATTATTTATTCTTACTGGCTGTGATTGGGATCTGTGACTGTGATGTATTTTTATGATTACTTGACGTTTGGCATATTAGATTGAGAAGAAATGTTTTTTTTATTATTCGTATTTCTCCTCAACCTAATACGTCGCGGGCTTGTTCGCGTTCCGTTTCCGTGTATTTCGGGAAGCGGGGCGTGACAGTTATACATGCCATTATCCACTCTGTCATCTTTGTAGGAAAGCCTAGGCCAGAAAGTATATTTTGCAAAAATTTTCGGCTGATTGTATCAAATGCTTTCTTGATATCAATGTTAAGCATGATTCTAGGAGATATATGTTTTCTTCCATAGCTCTTGACCAATTCATGTGCTAGCAGGATATTGCTTGAAATTTGTCTACCTTTCACAAAAGCACTTTGAGCTTCATTTACTATATATCCCATAACTAACTGCACTCTATTTGCTAGAATATGTGACATGAATTTATAGAGGCAATTACAACATGCAATAGGTCTGAAATCTGAAGGAGTTTTTGGGCATTGAACTTTAGGAATTAGAGTTAGAGAAGTAGAGTTGATCATACCTAAAAGTTTTCTAGTTTTGAAAAACTCCTGGATTGCTAGGATAATGTCTTCCCCCATAATGTTCCAAGCTGTTTTGTAGAAAGAAGCACTGAAGCCATCAGGTCCTGGAGCCTTATCATCTGACATTGAAAATACTACAGCTTTGATCTCATCTCTGGTGATAGGAACAGACAAATTTTTGGCTTGATTTTCACTAAGACAAGGACCATTCTGGATAGTTTTAATATCTGGAGGGGCAGTGTCAATGGCAGTTCCCATTAGGTTCTTGTAGAAGGATATTAGTTCTTTTATTATTTCCTCACCTTCAGTGAGTTTATCTCCCATACTGTTGTATAGAATCATCACCCTGCTATGATGTTTGTTGGATTTGATAGTTGAGTAAAAGAGATTTGTACATTTATCCCCTTGTAAACTCCAAGCAATCCTAGCTTTTTGTAAATAGAAGGATAGTTCACAGTCCAAAAGCTTGTTGTAATTTGAGATACACTCTTTTTCTTTGTCAATTAGCATAGAGCTAAAAGGATCAGCTTGTAACTTATTTTGTGTGTCCTCTAATTCCCTTTTTGCGCTTTGTACCTACTCACTTATGTTATTGTAGTGTCTCTTGTTCAGGTCCTTAAGTGCCTCCTTCAATAGCTTGAGTTTTGCACAAATGGTGTACATGATGTAGCCTGGAATTGAGCCTTGCCAGATTGAAGTTACAGTAGGGATGTAGCTATCATGTTTTGTCCACATTTTAAAAAATTTGAAAGGCTTTTTCCCTTGTACACAATCCTCAAAGATTGACACCAAAGCTGGGGAATGATCTGAGAAGCTAGGGAGAAGATACTCTACATGGCTTAAATTGAACATGTGTAACCAAGCATCATTTATCAAACTTCTATCTAATCTGCTCCATACCCTTGTATTAGAGTCTTGTTTGTTATTCCAAATGAAAAAACAAACATCAGGTTTGAGGTGAGAGAGTTGGCAATCTTCTATAAATTTCTTGAAATCCTCAGTATCTGCTTCAGTGAGAAGAGAGCCCCCTAGTTTTTCATCATTACTAATCATAGCATTGAAATCCCCACAAATAAGCCAAGGAGCCCTACCAATGGAGTGACTTGTATGTATAAGTTCTTCCCATAGATCTTTCCTAGCATCTATGTGATTGAAACCATATATAGATGATATGATACAAGAGATTCTTCCATCTAGTGATTTTACAGAAGTGGTAATGTGTTGAACTGAAAATGTAAGGACTTGCACCTCCAAAACATTAGGATCCCACAAGATTAGGACTCTAGTTTTACCAGAAATCTCTGCATTTGAAATCCAATTCCATCCACTGGCTATATTTTTTGTGATAACTAGCAGATTTATATCCTTGATTTTGGTTTCAAGTAGAGCAATGAAAGAGAGGTGGTATTGTGTTATATGATGCTTAACTAGATGATGTTTAGGGGTTTTGTTAAGTCCCCTAACATTCCAGAAGGAGATATTCATATTACTGGAAACCCCCTCTATCAATTGTAGAGGGATCTAAATCACATACCATATAATCCAGTGGTGAGAACCTTGATGAGCATTCTGGTAGGATTTGTGTCCTGGACTTGCTTCTATTCACTTGTTTCCGTGTGTTCCCTTCCTGCATACTTTCTCTGAAATCACCAACTTCTATTTGAACATGCACAACATGCATAGATTCCTGCTCCTTATTTTTACTTAAACCCTCAGCCTGCTTACACTGCATGAAGGCATTATTGACATGCACAACATGCACAGACTGTTCCTCAGTATTAGTACTACTCTCAGCTTGTGTACTTTGTGATAGGGAATTGGCATTTGTTTTGTCCACTTTACTGGTTTGTTCTTGCTGTTGAGACTCTACATTTATTTTGTCTTTCTGAATTTCTGGTCTCTTAGCAGCAACATTTTGTTTAGGCACTCATCTTTGTATTCTGGGGTGTTTCTTGCAGTATTTAGTTTCATGTCCCACTTGCTTACAATTGTCACACCACCTAGGCTTCAATTCATAGATAACTTTCTGATTATATTGCATTCCATTGAGGCTTTGTATGGTAATTTGATCAGGTAAAGAAGAAGGCAATTGGACTTCAATTAACATCCGAGCATAAGTTAAACGCTGCCTGTCTGCTCTAAACTTGTCTGTGGCTATAGGGTGACCAATGGCACTAGCTATTTTACTGATACTCTTGGCATTCCATAAATTGAGCCTTAGTTCAGGTAGCTGAATCCACATTGGGTAAGAACAATCATTAGCTCTTTCAATTTCCTCCCCTATAGACCATGGTTTTAGTAATAAGGGTCTGGAGCCAAAAAACCAAGGGCCACTTTCCAGAATATCACTCATATCCTCCTTATTTTTGAATTTGTAAAGGAACAATCTAGCTTTTAGTAGACAAATTTCAGGCATAGCAATGTGAGACCACAATTTTTGAACAAACATTTCCATGACTTTAAATTTAACATTCAATCCAAGAACTTTGCTAACTAAAGAAAATTGCCAGAGTGAAGAGCCTTCATTCCATTCCTCATCATTAAATGACACAGAGTTAAGATTTTCAGTATGTATGTAATTCAAATTAAGACCACACCCAGCTTTTCTATTATCAGCAAAAAAAACTGACCCATCTTTTGCCAGGATGAACAGAATCTGCACAATTTTGAACTAAAGGGAGGAAATCAGACCTTGTTCCATTAGAAGATTTAGAACCCATATTTTTCAAAATTTCCCCATTTGGCTTATTAATAGTAGCTTTGGATCCAGCATTTGTCAAAATTTTAGCATTAGCAACAGGATTTTGAATAGTAATCAATGTAACAGTATCATCACCACGAATCAAATCAGGAATCCAAGATGGTGACACATGAGAATTAGGAAAATCATCTTCTAAATCGCAATCATCAGCACAAGAAACCCTAGGTGAAGAACTAGCTCCAATTTGAGGAAAGGGTGACTTACTGAGAATACAAACTTGCACTCCCGTTGCTTGGAGAGTGGACTTAGCAGAACTAGGATCCATCTGAAGCGAGGTTGTGTCTAGGATATCAGCCATTAGTTTCTTCAGTCTCTTCCCTTTTGGTCCAATTGAACCCATTCCATTTGAGCTCGATCCATCCTCATCCTCACCAAAACTGGTGTTAAAATGATCAGCAGGAGAGCTCAAACTCGAATTTGAAGTTCGAAGACCAATGCCGAAGATCTTCTTCCCACTATTTTTCTTCTTCTTCCCCATCAAAAACACAATGGAGGTGCAAGTTAGCAATGCCGAGATCGCACTCTAACATGCGCCATGAGGACGGCTCCCACATTACATTTTCACTTAGGGTTTCTATTCTTCTTTTCACTGCTTTTTTTTTTATCTTAGCTTAAATGGTTTGATAGTTTATGTTTTTTCAATTCTAGAATTACTATCTAGTTATTTGTTTTTATTCATGAATGGTGATATTGCTTAGATATGAATTTGATATGTTATGCAATTTGATATGTTATGCTTGTTTTAAATAACTTGATAATCTATACTAAAGAAATCTAGTGATATGAGAATTAAAAGAGAGTAATTTTAAAATCTAAATAGGAATTAGCTAGGGAATCCATCCTAGATTCCTAGTTTCATAACTAGATATTCTTTAACTCTTTTATTTGTTTTCCTCTCTTGGTTTTACTCTCATTCTTATTCTAGACCTTTTATTTAAACACTTCGATGCTGTGAATAATATAATCTCTTTTCTTCCCAAAAGCTCAAGCAATGAATAATATAGTCTCTTTTCTTCTCAAAAGCTCTATTCTTAACCGTTATCATATGTATCATCAATTTTTATTTTCAATCGCATATCCCAATGTTTCAGCAATCTCTAATTTAAGCATCTATAGATTTTAATCGTCCTCAGTTCGTGCGCAATAGGACTCTTCGTACTAGTTTTGATTACCGAATTGTCATCGCTTCAATCTTTCCATTTTTGCAAATAAAGTGCACACAACTTCTTCTACCCATGATGGTGATTGTTGTAACGCTCAAGGGACTACTTGCATTTAAGGAGCAAGGCTCCTATGAACTTAAGTTCATAATGAATAGTGGTGCACCAACTTTTTTATCCACTCATCTTGCCTTGAGATTTGTGATGCACAAATCTCAAAGTGGCCTTTATATCTTTCACGGATCCCAAAGCAAGATGAGTGGTTAGAAAAGTTGGTGCACCACTATTCATTATGAACTTAAGTTCATAGGAGTCTTGTTCTGCATTTAAGTTCTAATTATTGCATATATGTTATAGATGCATGGTTAGTTTAGGAACTTAAAAGATCTCTACTTAAAACTTGTCTTTCTCTCTCTCTTTTGTCTCTTGCTTCCCTATCTACATTAATCAAAGGAGCAAGCACGTCAAAATCCCCATAGTCTTTTGTCTCTTGCTTCCCTATCTACATTAATCAAAGGAGCAAGCATCTCAAAAATCCCATAGTCTATAGTGAAAGGAGGTGGGATGGCGTGAGAGGTAGATTACTTTATATTAAAGTTATGTCAACTTCATAACTTTTGATCCCTCCAAGGATAGTAGACGCGACCGTTGAGCTAATTTGTCAAACGCTTCTATTTTAATTTTTCATTTTTTCCTTCTTTATTTGACGAGGGAACTTCCCGACAATCGCGTCTATTATTTTCACTCCACGTTAAGATAAGGGTTTTTTTTATATTAGTCCCTCAAGCTTCAATATTTTGAAATTAGCCCCTATCTTGCTATTAGGTTACCCAAGTCTTATATCTAACTAAGACTAGTCTTAATTGAAGGTATTATTTTTAAACAACTTATAAAAATTGAGAGACTTAATACCAATTTCTCTAATTTGAGGGGCTCATTTCGGAAGAAGGATTAATTACATTCAGGTACCCTAAGGTATTGGTGTAATTCTACTGGTGACCCTGGAGTCCGCATATCTATATGAGTAAACCTAAGGTCACTGATTGTACATATATGGGTGAACCTGGACTCTATTTATTTTTTTTATCTTTTCATAGGGTTAGTTGTGCAAATACGATCAATAATCTCAGGATTACCCATGTAGATACATATATATACAGACTCTAAGGTCACTCTTATAATCACACCACACTTTGGTGTACCTAAATGTGATTAATCCCTAAAACAACTTATAATAATTAGAACCTAATAACAATTTCAATGATTGAGGGAGAAACTTCAAAACTGATGTAGTCCTCTTAATGGCCGCAGTTAGTTCAGATTATAGAAACACTAGTAGAAAAATTTACAACCTAGACGGATCAAACTAGACGGAATTTTTCCGTCTAGTTTGGTGTAAATTACGTTTTTATTATTTTTTTAAATTATTTAAAATCAATCTAGACGGAAATTTCCGTCTAGATTGCAACCTAGACGGCAATTCCGTCTAGGTTGGTGGGCCCCACTATTTAAAAAAAAATCAAAACCCTAGATTTCGAGCCCTCCTGTTCCCCAGCCGCCACAACGAATCTTAAAAATCCCAACCCCACTCTCCCTCACTTCGTTGCCATTTCTCCTAAACCCGCCCCCAGACTCACTCACGGGCCAATCCACCAAGACTTCGCCCTCATTCCAGAACCCAGATTTATGATCCTTTTCATTTGCCTGGATTTTGATCCTTTTGCCCTTCCTCTCACTCCTCCCTCCCCGGCCTCAATTTTACTACCGCCCCTCCCGACGCCTCAGACGCCTGGATTCACAATACCGACCCCACGGCCTCACCATCGATCGATCTCATCGTCTCTCATTTTCTTAAAGGTAGGGATTTTTGATAAATTTTAATTTTTAAATTTTATTTTGATTATTGCTAAATTTAGTTTAAATACACTATATTATGACCCAAAATGAACAAGTAGTACTTTTGTAACCCTAATTAAAAAATTCAGTTAATTACCCTAATTAAAAAATTCATAAAATAGAGTGATATATAACACATTATAATTTTCAATAATGTGTTATATATCCAATCTAGGTGAATGAAAACTTAACGTTACCCTAGATTCCCCGTCCAATAATTACATCCAATTCTTTAGACTTATAATATATAAGATATACGACTCATATTTGGGTAGGAGATGAAGTTTTCTACCCAAAAATAATCGTTTACGTTATATTATAAGAAGAAAGAATTGGTACTAAAATTCATAATTATTGGATCTGTCCTTCTCGGACGGGTTAGGAATATAGTAGTGCATACATCCAACTTTACTTTGTATGTTTTCATTTCTTAAAAGTTTCGGTAGCACGTATTCGTTGTTCTCCGTGTATAATAAGCGTATGTTGTTCTGCATTTCGGTCTATTGCCAATACGCACGATAATATCCGCAAGCACCGAGAACAAATGTAGGTGTCACTAAATTTTCAAGAAATGAAAACATACAAAGTTTACGAAGTTGGATGTAGGCACTACTATATTCTTAATGGGATAGAAGCCTTCCTATGATAGCCGCTAGAGTGTGGTAATTAGTTTCTATATACATTTCAGATTTAATTTAAGAGAGAAATTTTTTTAATTATTAAATGATATATGTATGTAGGTAGAATGTGAGTTGTACGTATATTATCACAAATTAAGAGTCATAAATTTACATGAAAGTAGTGAGATTAATTGTAGTTAATAATTGTATAAAATTTACAGATGAGGGTAATTCCTAACAAATCGTGGATAGATATCCCTCGACTTCAAAGATTTTGTAACACGCGATATAAGGAGGGATGCGACGCATTCATGTGGTATGCCGAAATGAATCCGAGAAATCTAAGTAGCGGTGCTATGTATTGTCCCTGTTGTAGGTGTAGGAATATGAAGCTACTGAATAGAAATGATATACGGCTCCATCTAATTAAATCAGGGTTTGATGAGAACTATAAATATTGGTCATATCACAGGGAAGATTATATTGAAGATGAGGAGCCGAATGTGCATGTTGGTACGTCCGGTGGCTTACGGTTAGACGACACAGAATGAATGTTCAATGATATGCTTTCACATCCGACCGAAAATAATATCGATGATAATGTTGAAGATGATATCGGAGATGACATTGAAGATGATATCGGAAATGATGCTGAAAAGGTCGGAGATGTCGAAGGTGAGGAAAATCTTGAATATATGCCGCCTTCCGCAGACGTAGAGGAGAATAATGAAGCTAGTAGAAGATCATGAAAAGGAGCTATATGAGGGTTGTACCGATTACTCCAGATTTTCATTTATGCTTAAACTCCTACATATTAAGACACTGAGTGGAATGGCTAATAATTATTTTGAAATGCTTCTAGATTTGCTTCGGACGGTTATTCCTGGAGGAGAGGCTAGCATACCCCGAACAACTTATCAGGCTGAAAAGATTGTTTCCGCTCTGGGTCTTGATTATAATAAAATCGATGCATGTCCGAACGATTGTATGCTATACTATAAAGCCAATAAAGACCTTTAGGAGTGTCCGACATGTAGAGTTTCTCGGTGGAAACAACGCAAAAACTCTTCAACAGGGAGGCCACCAGAAGTAGAGGGGATGCAGAAGAAGATTCCAGCAAATGTGCTTTGTCATTTTCCATTGGTCCCTAGATTGCAGCAATTGTATATGAACAAAGAGACGGCAAAGAACATGAGGTGGCACAAGGAAGATCGAGTAGATGATGGTAAATTGAGACATCCTGCTGATGCTTTAGCTTGGAAGCATATTAATAAAAATTATCCCCGTTTTGCCAATGATTGTAGAAATATCAGGTTAGGCTTATCTAGCTACGGATTCAATCCGTTTGGGGTAATGAGTTCTGGCTGGTCTACTTGGTCAGTAGTATTAATGCCATATAATTTACCTCCATTGCTTTGTATAAAATAGCCGTATATGATACTCTCATTGCTGGTACCTGGCAAGCACGCACCGGGGAATGATATTGACGTTTATTTGGAGCCACTAATTGATGAGCTGAAACAGTTGTGGTATGAGGGTGTAATGACGTATGATGTTCATCTTAAAGAGTCGTTTAGATTACGTGCTATTTTAATGTGGACGATTAATGATTTTCCAGCTTATACTAATCTGTCCGGTTGGTCTACGAAGGGCAAGTATGCTTGTCCGGTATGTGGTCCGGAATTTAAAGCTGTTCAATTACCACATAGCCGAAAGAGCTGCTATTGGTTTAATAGAAGGTGGTTACCCTTGAGTCATAAGTTTCGAAAAATGTCTGCTATGTTTGATGGCACAGTTGAGAAGAGAATGAAGCCGCGTCAGCTGACTGGAGATGAGATTGTACAATTGCTTGAGGGGTGTCCAAAAGTAAGGTTTGAAAAAAATCGTTATTCTAAGTACGACAAGCTCGGAGTAAGAGATTCCTTAAAGAGTAAAAAGTCATTGAAACGTAAGAGAACTGTCCGGAGATTGCAAGATGAGAATGAAGCCGAAAAATTGCCTAGAGGATGAACTAAATTTAGTATCTTCTTTCAGCTACCTTACTGGGAAAACCTTAAAATCCGGCACAACTTAGATGTGATGCATATTGAGAAAAATATTTGTGATAATATAGTGTCAACTCTCTTGCAGGATGCCAATAAGTCAAAGGACGGCCTACGGGCTCGCCAAGACTTGACGGCATTGAATATTCGGAATGATTTGCATGCACAAGACGTTGGTCAAAAAAGAATGAAGTTGCCTCCGTCTCGTGTTACAATGTCGACTGAGCAGATGCAGAGATTTTGTAAAATTCTCAAATCGGTAACGTCGCCGGATGGTTACTCTTCTAACATATCAAATAATGTCCAGGTGTAAGAGAGGAAACTCTTAGGTTTGAAGACCCATGATTACCACGTCCTTCTTCATCAATTGCTCCCAGTTGCACTCCGTAACAATATGGATAAAGAAGCGTCGAAGATTATTATGGAGTATTGTGGATTCTTCAGAAAATTGTGCTCTAAAGTTATAGATGTGGATGAATTTAAAAAACTTGAAGCAGATATTCGAGTTACTTTATGTAATATGAAAGTGATATTTCCTCTTTCATTTTTTACGATCATGGTCCATCTTACCCAACATCTTGCAAGAGAGGCTATGATTGTAGGTCCTGTTACTTATCGTTGGATTATCCGATTGAAAGGTTAGGCCTTTTGTGACCTTCTTTAATTATGTATGCATTTCTTATATTGACTCCATATAATAATTACTTCTTTTCAAATTATTGTAGATATTTGGGTTCCATGAAACACAATGTTCGCAATCGAGCTCATCCGGAGGGTTCGATAGCTGAAGGATATGTGGCCAACGAATGCTTTGTGTTTGCATCACGTTGCATGCGTAAGAAGAAAACCGCATATCAGAATCCACCTAAGGATAAGAAGCGTGAAAAGTATCCAAGATTTGACTTAGATCAAATTCATGCATATGTATTAGAAAATCTTGATATTTTCCAAGACTATAGAAGGTAACAAATAAAAATAGTAATAAGGATGTTATATAATCATTTACTTTTAACTCACCAATATAATCTTATATATTGTGTTAATAGGCGACACCTGGAGAAGCTTAAGAATGAAATAACCAGTAGGAATGCAGGGCATACTATTCAGAAAAAACATAAGAAAGAATTTGCAGATTGGTTTAGAATTGATGTAAGTGTTGTTAGATTCTAGCAACGAACTTTAAGTTAATCTTGTCTTTAATATTCACTATTATTATTTTGCTTAGGTTGAAAAATCACTTTTTGGGGGCACTACATTATCTGATGAAATTATTATTCATGCACAACGTCCTTACTATGAAGTAAGACGTTATAATGAACATATCGTCAATGGGTATAAATTCTGAACGCTAAAGACCGATGATAGGAGGGTAAGCCAAAACAGTTGAGTCATGGGTTGTTTTGCTCAAGAATATTTTTCAAGTACAAGAGATCAGAACCCAGTTCTAGCTGACATACTATATTATGGCCAATTAGAAGATATTGTAGAGGTAATCTATGGTTTTGGTAAACCCGAACAATGTAGTTACATGATGTTCAAGGTTCGGTGGTGTCCTGCAAAAATACAAAAGGATCATTACGGGTTTACACTTGTCAATCTTGACCGAGAAATATATCAAGATGAGAAATTTATTTTCGCAGAACAAGTGGATCAGTGCTTCTATGTGAAAGATCCGAATGTTATTGCTGAATGGGTGGTTTTGTACAAGGAGCCAAGATCCATTGTTCTTCCTAATAACAATGAAATAAATGATGAGGAAAGTGAAGACATTTGGGATGAGCCAATTGAGTCATCTGATGATGTTTGGCAAGACTTCTCGTACACACAAAATGTGGCGCTTGATATGATCGATCATGATAATCAAACTGACATTCCGAATCTTATTGCAAAATAATGATAATAGGTATGAGCTACGTTACAGTGCATTATTGTTTTAAAAAATTGCTTAATAAAATTATTTAATGCGGGTATGATAATATATTGCAAAATTATTTAATGCATGTATATATTAATTGTTGAGTTACTTGATAATTTATTTTGCAGATGAGGAATATGAGGCTTTTCGGTAAGAATCGTGATCGATCCCGGAGTACCACCCCCGGCACAGGTCACAATGAGGAGACACCTGGACCCTCTGGTGCGACACCAGCACCATGTACTCATGCAGGTAACAACTATTTAATATATTAATTAATTTTTTAAATACAAATTAGTCATCTAACTTATATTGTCTCTTTGATGCAGATGGGGGTTTTTCAACACAAGACCACCCTTATGCACCAGCACCACCACCACCTCCTCATGCGGGTATAAATTATTTAATATATTAATAAATTTTTAAATAAAAATTAGTCATCTAACTCATATTATTTCTTGGTTGCAGACTGGGATTTTTTAACACCAGACCAACTTGGTGCACCACCACCAACACCTCCTCATGCGGGTATAAATTATTTAATATATTAAATACTTTTTAAAAAAAAAGTAGTCATCTAACTCATATTATTTCTGGGTTGCAGACTGGGGTTTTTCAACACCAGACCAACTTGGTGCACCACCATCTCCTTATGCGGGTACAAACTATTTAATAGTTGCATAATTTTTTTAAAAAATATTAGTAATGTAGCTCATACTGTTTCTTGAATGCAGACTTGGGTTTTTCGACACCCGGACCCTCCCGTGCACCACCAGAACTATCACCTGAGATAGGTATTACTCAGTTAATATTTTTGTAATGATTAATTATTTTTTTTATATTAATTATCCTCTTTATTTCTTGATTGCAGACTCATGGACACCCTCCTTCTCTTCTCCTATATTTCAGACCGATTTGCGTCCGAAGACAGATGAGTACCGCCGTTTACCCTTCCCTCAGGACGTGATTACATCCAGAAAAATAGCAATGAAACACCACCCATTAGCGGAGAGAAGGTATAATGAGCTCATGCCTATAATAAAGCTTAGAAGGACCGTTGCACTCGAAGCTAAAAAAAGGGAGAAAGAGAAAGGTAAATTTTACTAACCCTAACCCAAACCCTAATACCCCTAACTCTAACCCTAAGTTTAATTTTATTGTAATGTGGCTATGTGTCCTATCGTGAAAAAACAGTGAGATGATTAAAAGGATAACAAAATTTTAAGATGGAAGCTATAGACTTGAGGAATGTGAGTCGTTGATTTGACTTAGATATTTCGTTGTAGTTACATATTCTTGTCTTTGGTTATGTATTCCTTTAGTAAGCACGGAATAATAGAAACTGATATGAAAAATAACCACCAAGTACTTTTAATTAAGTTTTCCTTCAGTAAGCACTTTTAATTTTGCATTATTTAAGTTACGTGATATATTAACATATTGTTATTATTATAGGTGCTATGCCGGATCGGTTAGCGGGACGACGTCGCGGGGGCAAGCTCGAGTCCAAACAACCACCAAGAGGCATGAGAGCCATTATTCATTGGAATAATGAAGCATTGCCTATTGGTGCTTGGGCGCCGAGATTTAATAGTTATATCGGGGTTCTCGTATGTAGAGCAAGCATCATCAATCCTTATTACAATTTCAAAGAACTACCGTGGACAGCATATGAGCAGATTTGGAAGGACCTTATGGTAATTATTCATGTTATTCATTTATTATTGATTAGCAATAGATATTGTATTATCGTAATTAAAATATAAATGCAAATTTACAGGATTATTTTTGTCTTGAGGACTTTCCTGGGGCTTGGAACTATGTTTTTATTGTCGAGAGCGGGTATATATTATTTAAAATTTTAAATGATCTTTGTGCTTAGTATGACTACAAAGTCTCATAAATTTACAAAATTACAGGGAAAATCAATAATGCCGCTGAACATAAAGGCAAAGTTGGCATATGGTAAATTCAGTAATCGTTATAAAGCTGATGAGAAAAATAAAGATAAGATGAAGGCAAACCTAGAGTTGGTGGTAAGACTTAATTATAACTTATTTAGAAATATTAATTAAATTTATTCTGAAATTTATTTAAATTTTCTTAGATCTTTTCTCAATATTGGAATTGACGTTTAAACTTGATAATTTATTTAGGAGGGATTTGAACTTGCAACAAAGGAGGCGGCAGCAATGCATATGTCTCAAGAGGGAGCAAAAGGCGAGCCGGATCCTCACATGCTATCGGTAGAGGATAACATCAATCTCACTCAAAACGTGTTGGGATACAATAGGTAAACAATCGAAACGAATACTAAGTTCCAATTTGTATTTATTTAAAATTATCGAATTCAAATGCGAACTCTAATATTCTTGAATACTTGGTATTTGATAAAAATTCATGAGTACTTAGCGAATATTAATGTATTTTGAATAATATACATATTAAGATTATTTAATTTATTAAATTCAGAACATAAAACTTATGTGGTTCATTTCCACCCATAATAATAGGAGAGGAAGATATCCATTGCATGGTGTTGAAGCTACATCGGGCATTAGTTCATTCACAGGATCCTCCATGTCATCTACAGCAGCGTCCACAGCACAAGCCAATATTTCTGCTATGCCACTTGTTCTACGTGTCTCTGGCTTTCTACGTGGAAGGATTGACCCTTAACTACTCGTTCAGGTGACTAAGAAGATGAGTGTTGTTGTGTTGAGGGCCCGCACGATGGACGAGGTCATGTCTTACATTATAGGTTGCTTGGCCGGTGTGATTCATGCTGATCTGTTCGGTGATGTTATAGGACTTATAACATTAGGCTCCTGTAGTACCGGTTCTGGACGAAGCAGCGCGCAGGTATCTTATTTCGATGTTAATGCAATTTCAATATTAGTTCATAAATTCTATTATAATTACATATTACTCCTTTAAATGCAGAAAATGACACGAAAATTATATATTGATCTCCATAATATTTAATATTTACATTACTATTTAGAAAATATTTCTATTGCATATCAGTCCCACGCAAAATTCGATAATTGCATATTATTTTCTTTAAAGTAAAAACCTAAGGAACTAATGCTAAATTGAATATTTAGGGACTAATACATAAAGAAAATATTTATATTTGATATAATGTCAAATTCACATGATTCTATAACATAATCAATTTGACTTTCAGGATGGAGATGACGATGATTGAGCCATTGCCGATGACAAGATGTGAGGTTTTGATTTTTTTTTTTTTTGGAATTTTATGCACTAAACAATTTTAATTTGCAAGAGTTATCTAGTGTTACATGGAATCGAGATTGCTAGTATATTTGATGTAAATATATGATTGCTGAATGTGTGTATTGGATTGTTGGATGTGGTTGTTGTACTGGATTGGATTGTTGGGCCAGTTTATTGGATTGGATTGGATTGTTGGATGCGTATTATTGGAATGGATTGGTTTGGAATATTGTTGGATGTGTATTACATTTTTTTTCTACTGTAAATATATATTGATTTGTATATCAGGTAAATGTAAAATGTAGAAGCAATCAAATATCTGCAAATAATTTTTTTTTGTCTGAAATAAATCAACCTAGACGGAATTTCCGTCTAGGTTGATGCAACCTAGACGGAAAATCCGTCTAGGTTGTTGTTAAGCAACCTAGACGGATTTTCCGTCTAGGTTATAACCTAGACGGAAATTCGTCTAGGTTGCTATCTAGACGGAAAATCCGTCTAGGTTGCTACCTAGACGGAAAAACCGTTTAGGTTGCTATCTAGACGGAAAATCCGTCTAGGTTGCTATCTAGACGGAAAATCCGTCTAGGTTGCTACCTAGACGGAAATTCCGTCTAGTTTGATCCAATCTAGACGGAATTATTCTAGACCATCCTTCCTAGACGGAATTCCGTCTAGTTTGGTCAAACTAGACGGATTTTTGAGCAAACTAGACGGTTTTTTCCATCTAGTTTGCTCATTTTTCTATTAGTGAAACTCAGAAAGAAAAGAGAAGTCCAGATAAAAACAGCTGCAACCAATGATTATAGTTTATATTATCAAAATCTGCTTATCACATTCATAAAAGAGTCTTTTATAGACTAAAAAATAATGGGAAAATATAGAAATAATATTTTTTTTAATCAAAGATAGAAAATTACCCAAGAACTAGACAATACTCTTCTAATTTGGTTCTGGTCCTCCATTTCAAATTTCAGCGAAAACGGATGTTGTTTACCCCTGCAAACCGTGATTTTGAGAACCAAAATGATGGACTTTGTGAATCTGACATACTAGTATACAACCCGGCGATTTTGAGAGAACTTCAAATCCTCTTGTATCTTGTACGTTTCAGACAGGTATGACCCGAAAAAGGTTGTGGTCCAATATATTCTAGGGCTACCCAAAAACTGCATCAATATTTAAGGGACTAATATCGGGAAAAAGTAATATATAATTTATCCCAAAATTTAACCGGATTACCGACATAACATATTCATTGCTCGAGTCCAGTAAAAGGTTTCTCCATGTGCAGTTGCACTCCTAATCATGAACATGTAAGTACAGAGTCAAACTTGAGAATTTAAACCAGGAACTCCAACCTTGTGTCATCAAAATTAGCAAAACTATGTATCAGGTTTTTACTTTGTTTACTTGAATCAGGAGTTAAATAATAAAACTGCAAGGTTGTACTTCGTTTCCGTGAGTCAGGAGTAAAGCAGAAGTTGGCTCCAACGAACTCCAACTCACCACAGCAGGAATCCTTAATGCTACAGCAGGCTATTTGATGCAAAATAGGTGGCATATTGTACAGAAACCTACCACAAACTTATTTCTGCTGCAATTAATATTGCTGGATTTGGATCCTTATATTATTTTGTGGTAGTTCATTTGGCCAGCAAGTAATATTCACAGGTGCAGGGGGCAGCAGTTGGCTCTAGGTAAAGCTTGTATTAATGCTGTGTTTAATGTGTAATGTTTTTGAATGGAAAATTTATTTAAGGGTCCCTACTACTTGCATCACATGCATAAATTCATATTAGTACCGTGCATTAAAAGGAAAAGAGATAAAGGGTTTGGTATGTATCTAGGTGGCAATACCCAAGCGTCAA
The DNA here is from genome assembly GCA_012295165.1 of Asparagus setaceus. Taxonomy (NCBI): domain Eukaryota; kingdom Viridiplantae; phylum Streptophyta; class Magnoliopsida; order Asparagales; family Asparagaceae; genus Asparagus; species Asparagus setaceus. Next base: position 17,574,493 of record CM022703.1, on the reverse strand, counting down.
AAGTTGGATTAGTCATATTTATTAGTTTTAGGGAACGCGATGCTTTGTTGCGAAGTAAGCTTGATCTTGACAGACAGATAACTAATGTTCTAGTGATTGGACAATCTGCATCTACAAAAGAGTGCCAAAGGGGTGGGCCGGGGCTTAATTAATCCCAAATATCCTCCCATACTCAATTTGGTATTCTGTAGACAGCAAATACCAATTGAAAGACTTGTATGTACAAGATAATGAATCCTATATTTGCATATAGCAGAGTTCTAAACACATGAGGCAGAAAAAGCGATTACTTTTAATTTGTCATTACATTGCGAACAAAGCCTACAAGTTGATCCATAGCGTGCCTTGGCTTGGACAATAGAGTTGGACAGTAAGCATTAAATTGGAAAGAGAATGAGCTCAAGACATGAGATCTTGGATTTCCTAGCAGCGTAGCTTGGCTGTAGGATTATCCTTATTTTACTAGATCCTAGGAAGATATTGTCATGTATATATTATGCGAAAGTAAAGGAAACTGAGATTAAATTATTGCACACCGAATAAACGCCAATAACATCAATCAAACACAAGGAGAGATTTAATTATTCAAAAGAGTTATGCGGTATTACTTCAAAAAAAAAAAAAATATATATATATATATATATATATATATATATATATATATATATATATATATATATGTTGTGTGGTTTTACTTCAAAAGCCAGAGAGGGGAAAAAAAGGTTTTGCGGTAGAGATCCGAAGTCTCAGACGTCCTATCTCTGTATTTCATCCAGATGATAGAAAACAATCTCTTAGAAAGAACAGATGATAAAGGAAGTGCAGTCTCTGTCTTTCAGATTTTTGTCTTTTCTATGCCTCAAAAGATTGAAGAACTCCATACTTACAAAGTGTATTTGGCAACCACTAACACTGGGTGGGATCCATGGATTCGAATCCTCTCCACTATCAAAAAGGTAGTGGAGAGACCACTCCTTAATTACAACCATTAATTATCTAGTCGGTGGTTGTGATTTTTATTTGAGTGCAAGTTAGGAATGAGTGCAATACACGGGGGATATGGTAAATGTTAGATTTAGATTGCATCATAACCGCCTACTAAATAATCAACAGTTGAGATTAAAAATAGCGGTCTCTCCACTATGTTTTTGTAGTGGAGAGGATCCAAATTCGGGATCCATTCCTTGCCTAGTCTTATTCTAAACTAGTCCGCACTTGAACTAAAGGGTGGAGAGATCAAAAAAAAAAAGGGTCTCTTTTTAGCCAAAGAAAAACCGGATCAATACTAGCGCAAATTTTGCCAAATGCAAAGACTTCTAAATTGGGCTACAATCAATCCTGGTCTAATTTTAAGTAGTTGTCAAACACTTTCACAGATTTATTTCCATATATAGAAAACATAAAGCGAAATTAATCAACCGTCGGTAGCGTGTTGATCGCTCACCGACCCGTGTGATCGGTGGAGATCGATTGGCGTCCATCATCAATGGCCCCACGTCTGTCGGCAAAAGTCAAGAGTATCATATCTTGAATCCAATACATGAGTGGGGCCGGGTTGACAACTGAGGACTGCTAAAGCACAACAGCCGGCAGAATCCGGTTGCTACCTGTTGGGAGTAATTCACCTCAACCACAGTCGCCGAAGCGTGTGCGGAGGAGAATTGAAGGCAACTTCTCAACCCATATCGTTTCTAAATATTGTGTCTTCATATCTTCTATTATAACTGTCTCGACAAAGTGTTGGATACGTTTCCTTTCGTTGCCTTTGAGGTACGTTTCGCCCAGAAATATTATATTACTGTACTGAATGACTTTATTTTGTCGCGTTACACATAGCACCAAGCTGAATATAAGTACATGGCTTGCAGATGCACAATTTATACTAGGGGTTAAAATATAAATTTGTAACCTTCAACTCATGTTATAACTCTAGAGTTGTGAGGCAGTGGAAGAAATTTTAATTAATATAATATTAGAGCACCCATGTTCGGATATTACTCGATACTAATTTCTTTTTATGAATTATTATTATTACTAGTGTTAAATCCGCACCATGCTGCGGAGTAGTTTCCTATGATACTTTTAATATTATGTACTTAGTTAAAATTTATTAATTTACTGAATGTCCCAACTTAAAAACAAAATAATCAATCACAACAATAGAGATTTAAATGTCCAATTTACCATGCCTAAACCCTAATGCTAAACAAAGAATAAGGAAATACTATCTTGACCTAAATTAAACAATAGCAATTATTTTAATTCATTGTACAATATGTCATGTTAAATCTTACATATATAGTATCAATAAAATTTGATAAGGAATAGCAATCAAAATTGATAATATAACTCAAAGCAACAATCAATCAATCTTTACTACATTCACTTTCCTAACTCTAACCATGAAACAACATATAAAATAAATGGAGAATCAAAATAAAACCTAAAAATTAACATATCTTCCGTACATCTTCCATACCAATATAATAAGTAGAAAACCAAAAGTCACATCTTTATTATCTTGTTAAATACTTCTTATTAATTTCTAATCAGATTTTCTATATATTGATTTCTTTTAGAAAGGAAATAGATATGAATGCGACAATGTCATAATTTTCGTTATTATTTAAGAATTGCAAAGTGTATTAATTCATATTAAAATCATAAGTCTAAAGTAATATCCATCTAGTTGGTAGATACACAGATATGCAAAAATACACAAGCAAGAAACAACTCACTGAATATAGAGTTGCTGAAGATGCATCCAATGGGAAGATAAAGTGGAGAATTAAACGTTTCAGAAGATAAATAAGAAATTTATTGGTTTTACAATATATATTTTCTTTGATATAAAAACATGATCTCTCCTTTCATCCAGATTCATTCATATACCAACAAATTAATGATTTATATTCCAAAACTAACAGTAACTAAAATAAATATCAAGAAAATTCTAGAAAAAATCAAAATTGATTGTCAAGTTTGTTTACAGCTTTTGTGTCGCGTCAACATGCTTGTACCTTACCAATACAATAGCTCATGACTCTTTAGTCCTTCATTCAAGAAAAAACTCATGATTAATATAAAACAAAAATTCAAAAGAAAAAAAGAACATGAATAAAACGAAATTTTTCTCAAAACCATATAAAGATGGAACCTTAATACAATTAATACCTAAAATCCCAGAAATAAATACATAATCTCCCATAACCTCTCAAATAGAAGGAAGAGATCATCAGTCATATTTCTTGCAATAAAAATCTAGAAAAATAAAAGGAAAAGAAAAACAGTAGAAGATACCTTGTTGAGTTTATTTGATATATTTTCCATCCATGAGTACATGGTACTTTTGTAGTCTTTTATTTTTAAAAGAGCAAAACAAATAATTAAGATAGGAGTGTGATTCTTGATGTGAATTGGACTTGGCGAGTATAATATCTTCTTTTGATTTGATGCGAATAAAAAATGGAAGGAGGTGGAATCTATATAAAGAATTTGAGGGGAAATTTGAGTACCTAAGGCTATAATTAGTGATTATTAACAAATGGTATTCGCTGCGGCCATAGCATGTAACGTTTTTTATGATCAATGCAAGATAAATGAAAGGAGGTGGAGGAGTATGTTAAGGGCTTGAAGAGGCATGAAAAGAAGTTGTAATCTCTAAAAATTTACTAATTAGTTATATGACAAAATTAATGTCAATTTTCTAAAATTTTGCCACATAGCTTTTAGAGATTCTCTTTTAGTATAAGGGCCTGTTTGGTTCAGCAAAAAACCCATAGAAATCACATATTTTGGAAATAAGGAGTTGTCCACATCAGCTTTGATGTTGATACATTTCTTTTTGGGGTGTTTGTTTCAACCTTTGCATTTGGGAAATGGGTGCTAGAAATCACATGCCACATAGACTTTTTGTTGGGTATAATTTCAGAGCACAAAGCTCTGAAATTGGGTGGAAATCCAATATTTAGCCATTAAATATTCGTGCACGAACTCCAAGCAAAGAAAATTGTGTATTTGTTATTTTCTTTTCCAAATTGTAACTCCCCAACCAAACAAATGAAATTGAGGAAATGTAGGGGGTATATTTCTACACCCATGTTTTCTATGTGAAACAAACAAAAAACAACTACTTTAAGGAAATCTATAGAAAACAATGAAATGTGATTTCCATGATGTCTTAATTTTCAATTTTTTGGGGGTCGGCGAAACAAACAGCCCCTAAAGATAAAAGATAAAGGCTATAGTGACGAAATTAGGCAAGAAAAGACTAACATAGTTAGGTGTGAGAAATTAAAAGGCGATAATCACAATGAGGCTCCTATAAATGTGCAGAAGTTTATTTGGAAAGAAATTGAAAGGTCAATTAAAGGCAACTCATGAATTTAATTTGAAAGAAAATAAAATAAGTTGATTAGCTAGGAGAATTTGGGAGGGAAGATTAATAGTCAGGCTTCTAAAAATGTGCCATGTGTCAATGCTCTAAAATTTTAACACGTGACATCTTAGGGTATTACTTTAGTATATTAGATTAGATTAGATTAGATAGATAGATAGATTTTTGATAAGAATGGTGAGAAAATATCCCCCTATTCCTTTGTCCCATTATTAAGAGTTTTAAGGAAATAAACTCCACGATACAAAGCAAAAGCTAGAAACAAAAATTCAAAGTATACGTGCTCACCCTCTAACTGCTGAATTCGTGTCTATGCTTTATATCCATCAGCTTCTGAATGTTGGAACATCATAGTTATGCATCTTTGAAATACTTGAGAATAATATTACGCTAAATTATTGAAAATTCTATTGTTCTGTTCTTTCTGCATAAACCATGACAAAATAATATAACCAAAAGTCCAAAATGTTGTGGACACTTTAAGCACATATAATTAACCGTATGTCATCACTACCATACATCCAAGTATGAACAGAGAGGATGGTAACTCCAGAAATGCTCAGAGAGGGGCTTCCAAATTTGTAGATTGGATTAAAAGAATATCTCTCTGTGTGCCAAGTAAATCTAGATTTCAGCCTGTGAGAGAGCCTTCAACCTACGAGGCATGTTAGAGCATAAAAATTATAAACCCTTCTGCACTATAGCTTAAGTATAAAATTATAATCCTCAATTTTCACTCCAACTTTAAAGTTTTGATGCAGCCCGAACTACCATAGTCAAAGTTATTCAAAAGTGACACAGGAAATGTGAATTTTTTATGTGTGATAGGAAATATTCTATGATAGAACTATCAAATGAGAAAACAAGCTCTAAAAAACAAAAATAAACCCAAAACAGTAAAACTCTCCACCTACACATTTGGAAAAATCATAAGCATTAATTCTCTATGCAAAACCTTGTATTCCACCAAAAATTCTCAAAGACCATGGATCCTCTTATATGCTCTTTTAGAAACTGGAGGGTCATAAATTTCTTGAGAATTGGGTGTATATAGTGGGGAACAGTTTAAGGTCTACCCTCCTAGATCTGTGACATCTTACTCTTAAATAGAATGGAGGTACTATCTATATCATATACTAGAACTGAGAAGTTTCTGATATATATAACTGATAATGGAATCAAATTAATATAGATCGAGGTTAATTCTATTAATATAGATCGAGGTTAATTCTACTGTTACATTTTATGAGAACAAAATCTGCAAATTACTTTATGATAAAAGAAAAGAACTTCTGCAATATACGGCAAGAATCTTTAATTCTTGATTCAAATAAGACATATATTACATTAAGGAATTAATCTTTCACATAGGATAAATCAATTCACACTTAACTTTGCACATTACAGAATCTAACAAACAAAACAAATACAACATTGGAAACTTCCCACTCGACGAATACTTACAATATTTTTATGTATTGCATTCGTTCTTATTTTTCACTCAAAACAAATCACAATAGTAAATTGGATATCAACATTGTGATAAAAAATAATGATTTGATCCCTCCCACAACTTTTTAGTAGCGGGCATATATATGATGCAAATCCTCCAAGAATATTACTTATCACAAAGTTTTAGTAAATTATAGACTTTATAAATACAAATAAAGGTTTTTCCCCTAGAAACCATCTTAAAACTTCCGTCACTATCTGAAACCACTTTTGAATGCCAATCTATACATAAACCATTTTTAAAGCGGGTTTGTGTTGCAATCTAGCACCTTCCATTCAAAATTTTTACTAAAAACTTTAAAATATCTTTAGAAAAATTATATGCAATAAAGATGAGGCATTAGGATACAAGTGATGTACCTAAAATGTGAATTTTTTAATTTAGTTATTTTTATTTTTAGTAAAAATTTAACCGGAAGGTGATTGATTGCAATATAAATCCACTCTAAAAATAATTAATATATTAACTGATATTTAAAGATAGTTTATATGTAATTATACTATTTTTAAAATGGTTTCTAGGGAAAAAAAAAATCTTAAAAATATTGATATATCTCAACTATCTTTTCTGATAGGGTAGAGGATCCAAATATCTTACCGCCACCTAATCCTCTCTCTTGCTAACCTTCACCATCAACCCCCCATCCATATACAAAATTATGGACACCTTCGGCCTCGCCACAAACCCCTCCAAAACCCTAACCCTAAACCTCTGTATCACGGCTGCCGCCACCGCCTTGAGCTGCGTGAACGCGACGTCCCGCCCCAAACACGTCCTCGGTCCGGCGTTAAACGCGAAGAACTTGTATGACGGCTCGTGCCTCACCCTCCCGGTCTCGGGTGATATCCACCTCTCCGGCCTGAACTCCAAGCAGTCCTTTCCCCAGATCACCTCCATTCTCCCCATCGCATATAATGAAAACAACACTCTTCTGTTCTGATGCACCGCGGCCCCGCTGGGGAGCACGTCCGGCTTTACCACTCCCTTGTGCTCGAACGGCACCGGTGGGTACAGCCTGAGCGACTCGCATACGGCCGCGTGTAAGTAGACCAGTCTGCCAAGATCTTCCGATCCTCGAGTTTGGATCTCGTCGAGGATTTTAGCTTCGACGGTTGGGTTCATGGCTACTAGGTAGAAGAACCATGTCAGAGCTGAACTTATCGTGTCACGCCCCGCGACCATCAGGTTCAGCACTGTGTCCCGTAGAAACCTGTCAATATCTCCGGTCACCCTGTCGCCGATCTCTGACTGGTCAGAGTCTAAGTAAGAGCTGAGCAGATCGGCGCCGCCTCTCTTCTCCTCTCGTCTCTTCGCAATGTATCTGTTGATGAACTCGTCCATTACGGCCACGGCCTCCGCCATCTTCCTTTCGGGCCCCACATTGAGCCATCTTAGGATCTTCCACCATGTGACCGGCACGATCTGCCGGAAGAACGCCGCCTCCTCAGCTTCGTCCATCGCCGCCGCGAACGGGACGGTCGGGAACCCGACCTGGAGGCAGCCGGGGTCGACACCGAGGACAATGCTGCACGTGTTGTCGAAACTGAGCCTCAAGAACACATCTTGAAGGTCCAGGGTCTTGTTTTCGAGGTGTTCCAGAAATGGGATTAGGGTTTTGCCTACTTTGTTATTAGTGGACTCAAGAACATGAGAGCGGAACTTTGGGGTGGACATAAGGGAATGGGCCTTCTTTCTTTGGAACCTCCATGAATCTTTGTCGGAGTTGAAGATGCCATTACCGAGGAAGTCAAAGATTTCGGCGAAATCGTCACCTTTCGGGTAATTCATGAAGTTGGTATTGAAGACGTGGTTGACGTTGGCGGGGTCACAGGTGACAACCACGTCAAAGAGGGAGCCGATGGGGCCTTGGAGGAGGAAGGTGCAGCCGGTGGAGCGGAGGAGGTCGGTGAACCAGTCGTGGAGGTGGTGGAGGTGGAGGAAGATGTGGGGGGTGTCCCCGAGGATCGGGAATTTGGCGGGGAGGTTGAGGCTGCGGCGGTGGAGGATGTGGAGATAGTGGTGGAGGAGGAAGAGGAGGAGGAAGGAGGAGATTGCTAGGAGGAGCTCAGGATAGGATTGAAGCGTGGAGAGTAGGGTTGAGGCCATTTTGGTTGTTGTTTGTATGGAGTTTGTATTGTTTTTGAGATGAGTGTGTTGAGATACTTATAAGGGTTTGGAGGCTAGCTAGGAACTCTCTACGGTATTTGGATTCTTTATAGTATCAAAAAGTTAAGGAGAGACCACTATTTTTTTTATAACTATCAATTGTATTAACTTATAGTTATGATTCACTCTAAATTTAACATTTATCATACACTCTATAAATTGCACTCATACCGATGGTCTTGAAGAACTTATATTATACACCAATCGTATCTATTTGATTACGATTCTCTTTTAATTTTAACATTTGTCATAACTTATATGTGTATTAGACACATTGTTAGTAATACAATAGAAAAACAAACCATAGATCGACGAAAGAATTAACTTAAATCAGAAAACGATTACAAAAATACAAAGATTTAACATGATTTTAGAATAAACCGTTATCGTAATCAACAAAGATTACAATTAATTTTTCAAACGCTAATATCATCTTCCCTGCTGTCCCCCAGGATCTCCCGCAATCAGGTGCAATGATGTAAATGTTTAATTGCGGATCCCGCTGCTATGTATTCTTATGCATCCACAAGCAACACACATTCTCATTTTTTCACTCAAAGCAACCACAACTACCGCCAAAAGGGTAAAGCTCGATTAAAAGTATATGCATCTTCACTACTTTTTGGCAACATATAGAATCCAGATTCAATTCAAATATTCTTTTTATTGGGAATTAGATTCTCTTAACTAACAAAGGTTAGTGCAAAGATCCGTGCCTTCAATGTCTATCGACGACAATGATTCATATAGAGGTCAAAATTAACTAGCTATTGCAAATGTTAAAATTTGAAATAAATAACATCTTTTAAATAATGAACACTTATGATTAAAACTAGCAGTTAGTCCATTATTATTTGCAAGTATTCGATTTCATTGTTTAGTGGAAGGTTGTAATTATTTGGCCCACAATTTTTAATTACAATCATCATTTATTCAGTGGGTGATTATGACTCATTCTAAAATTTATCTATTACACATATTGTCCACTTTTCATTTTTAGAATTTCAACTATCTATTAAATAAATAGATGATTATGATAAAGTAGTAGTTAACCTAGTCTACTATTTTCTTTTATAGATGGAGCATCTCAATCAAATTAAAATGAAAACATAAGATTAAACACAGAATATGTAGCAGTATGCAGCAGAATATATAAAATAAAAGTGATAAACAATATAAAGTGATATAATAATCACCAAGAGCAACCAACCAAAAACACATTAGATTTTATAGTGATTCGAATAACAATTCTACGTCCACTCTTCCTTCTTACGAAGGGGCTTCCTCACTATGTAAAGAGTCTGCTGAATCACAAACCCGATTCAGTAAGCTTATAAGACCACACTCTGTAATCTACCCGAAACCAGTCATCTAACCTAACTCGCACAATGAGTAACGCCTAGCCTAGCTAGTCCCAGCCCTCAATTCAACCGGCTTGAGTACGCCGTCAAAGAAGTTCAAAGCAAAACTCAACACAAACAATTAAGATCAAAATAAAAGAAAGTTCTTATAGCCCTTTTGTTAAAACAACCGTCACTCGAAGAATATAAGCGAAGCTCTATGAAGAACGACAAAGAAGATCAATACAAGGGCAACTGTCCTCACTGAAATAATCCGAAGATGTTGTGCGTGATGAGTAAAAGTTTGACAAGGCTCTGGGGGTCAAAATCTTAAACTTGATCTCTTACAAATCAACCACCTCCCCTCTCTCTTTCAATTATATAAACTCCCCGATAGGTTAGGAAAGAGATATCCTAAACGTGATAGAGATTGGAGATATTATAAATGACGAATAGCTGCCATTAAATCTACTGCAATCAGCCAACTTTACTATCGATTGTGCCTCTCAACTATTAATGGTGTCAAGAGACCATTAATGGTTGAGAAGAATATCGATTATATGAATGTCTTTGGAGTAAAAATGATCGATGACGCATGTTGGCTATCGATGATCACTTCTCACCATCGATGGTCAAGTCCTACCATCAATGGTAGAAATGCTAAAATTAGCTTTTGAGGTAATTTTCTTATTGTTTCGCCTGATACACTTCTAATACATATATTTGTCTATACTATAACATCTCAAATAAATATTAATACAAAATGAGAGTTTATTAGTACTCAAATAAGAGATATTATACGAACTAGCGTTTTAACAATTTTAAATGTTAATTTTAGAATGAGCTATAACCTTACAATAGAATAATAAACGTCAATCCTATCAAGTAAGAAAGGTCGTATCAGTTAATGGCTGGGTCTACACTTCGTTGTCTTTGTCAGCCATCTACCCAACACGCGCGTGAACTTTTACAGTTAACCTTTGACTTGTTTTATTCCCCCCGTATTGCATAAAAAAATTACAATAGTTTTACTATACCTAGTAGTGTGATATATATATATATATATAGTAAAACTCCTATAAACTTAAGTGGATATGAGTATTTGTCCACCAACTTTTTATCCATTGATGTTGCCTTGGGATCCATGAAAGATATGAAGAGTCTTTTGAGATTTGTGCATCACAAATCTCAAGACAAGATGAGTGGATAAAAAGTTGGTGCACCACTATTCATTATGAACTTAAGTTCATAGAGCCTTACTATATATATATATATATATATATATATATATATATATATATATATATATATATATATATATATATATATATATATATATATATAGTAAAACTCCTATAAACTTAAGTGGATATGAGTATTTGTCCACCAACTTTTTATCCATTGATGTTGCCTTGGGATCCATGAAAGATATGAAGAGTCTTTTGAGATTTGTGCATTGATTTGTATCACATGCTAGCACAAATCTCAATACAAAATCAATGGATAAAATGTTGGTGGACAAATGCTCATATAGTGGAAAGCTCCTATAAACTTAAGTGGATATGAGTATTTGTCCACCAACTTTTTATCCATTGATGTTGCCTTGGGATCCATGAAAGATATGAAGAGTCTTTTGAGATTTGTGCATTGATTTGTATCACATGCTAGCACAAATCTCAATACAAAATCAATGGATAAAATGTTGGTGGACAAATGCTCATATAGTGGAAAGCTCCTATAAACTTAAGTGGATATGAGTATTTGTCCACCAACTTTTTATCCATTCATTATGCTTTGAGATTTGTGCTACACATCAAGACTGTCTTTGAGATTTGTGCATTGATTTGTATCACATGCTAGCACAAATCTCAATACAAAATCAATGGATAAAATGTTGGTGGACAAATGCTCATATAGTGGAAAGCTCCTATAAACTTAAGTGGATATGAGTATTTGTCCACCAACTTTTTATCCATTGATGTTGCCTTGGGATCCATGAAAGATATGAAGAGTCTTTTGAGATTTGTGCATCTCTTGATGGCACAAATCTAAACACAAGATGAGTGGATAAAAGTTTGGTGGACAAGGGCTCCTATCCACTTAAGTTGATAGGAGCTTTATATATATATATATATATATATATATATATATATATATATATATATATATATATATATATATATATATATATATATAGGAAAAGTGTGTATAAAGTGGCACCTTAGATTCAACTTAAGGTAGCGGCTTCAAAACTACATTATATGCTATCTAATTACTCGATCCACTCCGTGCATTTTGATTTATATGTTTTAGATTGCATACAAATAAAAATTAGTCATATTGGGTTGTAGTTACTCATGCATCAAGTGATTGTAAAATTAACGGTTTACAACAATATAACTAAAGAGACAATGAAAAATATGTGTTAGAAATATTTAATCATCATGATTTTTAATTTATACATGTTTTAAGACATTTAGATCAAAATGAATGGAGCGGATCATCAATTGGAATAGTCTAATTCATGAATCAAGAGGGGCTACCTTAGATTGAATCTAAGGTATCACCTTATACACACTTTTCATATATATATATATATATATATATAGTAAAACTCCTATAAACTTAAGTGGATATGAGTATTTGTCCACCAACTTTTTATCCACTCATCTTGCCTTGAGATTTGTGATGCACAAATCTCAAAGTGGCCTTTATATCTTTCACGGATCCCAAAGCAAGATGAGTGGTTAGAAAAGTTGGTGCACCACTATTCATTATGAACTTAAGTTCATAGAGCCTACTATATATATATATATATATATATATATATATATATATATATATATATATATATATATATATATATATATATATATATATATATATATATATAGTAAAACTCCTATAAACTTAAGTGGATATGAGTATTTGTCCACCAACTTTTTATCCACTCATCTTGCTTTGGGATCCGTGAAAGATATAAAGGCCACTTTGAGATTTGTGCATCACAAATCTCAAGGCAAGATGAGTGGATAAAAAGTTGGTGCACCACTATTCATTATGAACTTAAGTTCATAGAGCCTACTATATATATATATATATATATATATATATATATATATATATATATATATATATATATATATATATATATATATATATATATATATATATATTATGGACAAGCTAACATGTCTTCTTGAATGAGTAAATGGGGCTAATGAGTTTCTTCACGGTTAGCTGGTGTGCCTATAACCTGACATATCTTGATCGAGAAGTGCGCAATTAAATCATCAACATATTTAAATTGTAACTAACAATCTAGATCATAATACACCTGTTACTGGATTTTCCTACATGCGTTTAGAGAATAATGACTCACCCCTGTAATTTAATAAATTTCCGGTCATTTAATTAATAATAATTACATATCTGCCCAGGGATCTACACTAATTAAGTTCTGACAAAACCACAGGTGGGTGTTAATTGGACTAAAATGAGTTATTGTTTTCTCCCTTGTTTCACTTAAATAACATTAGTTATAAAATATTTCAAATAAATATCCCGAAGTTCACAAATATTGCAACTTAATGCCTAAAGTTTAGAACGTTACTAATATGTTAAAGATGCTGGGAATATTCCCATGTGAACGGTCAGCTGACACTATGGCGCCATTCTTTACCACTGATATGTCTCTAATTTATAATACACTACTCTTATGTTATATTGCACTTTTTTCTCTCTAAATTAGACCTAAAGCTCACATTTAATTTTCATTTCCTCTCCTTAATCAATGCAAGGAAACATGAAGGCAAGCTCAAGCTGTTCGAGCTCCGCATCAAACATAGGAGGGTTGATGAGAAGGAGACAAGGATTTGAGAAATTTGCCTTAAAGATGAAACCCTAGCCCCATACATTAGGCAAATTGTACAAATTCTCATTCTCTCAAATTGATTAATTGAGTCAATATGCTACCTAGTTGAGATCTCAAGTCACTAGAGCTCTTTAGGGCATGATTATTTTGGAGAAGATGTGGAATCGGGTTTTTAAATAAATGATGGGTTATTTCTTCTTTATACGAGAAATATAAAACGGCGTCAATATTTTTAATAGAAAATACTTTAAGTCATTTAAGTGAAAAGTTTTACAAATGTAGTCATTTAAATGGAAAAATATGAGAAATAATAGGTCATTTTTTTGTAATTTAACCCCAAAAAAAAAAAAAGACCCAATCGAGAAAAAAAAAGGAACCATAAAATTTGAATGTCTCACAAAATCCCTTCTAGTTGTATTGAATTAGCCCACAAAAACATTTTCTCATGCATTACTTTCGGTACACACAGGGCCACTAAGCCCATGGCAAGCTGACCCAGTTAATAATTCTAAAATTTAATGGATATATTACCATCAGTATCACTGAGCACTTTTTCCCTGTTAGAATTGGGAAAGGTGCGAGTATTGATCTAACAAAGATTTAACAAGTCTAAAACTATAGTATACGCTAATTATGTAGGAATTAGCTGTAGGCATCAAAAATTGCTGAAGAACCTCAAATATGACTAAATTATGAGAAGATCGAAGGACAACGTCGTTGAAATCTCAAGAAGTCAACATATGGGAAGATTGTGTCTCGCTACAGTGCGAGACACTTGTTGGTGCCTCGCTACAAGCGAGACACTTGTTGGTGCCTCGCTACAAGCGAGACACTTGTTTGTGCCTCGCCACGGCGAGACACTTGTTGGTGCCTCGCTACAAGCGAGACACTTGTTTGTGCCTCGCCACGGCGAGACACTTGTTGGTGCCTCGCTACAAGCGAGACACTTCGCTTGTGTCTCGCTACTAGCGAGACACTTGTTTGTGCCTCGCCAGAGCGAGACACTTGTTGGTGCCTCGCTACAAGCGAGACACTTGTTGGTGCCTCGCTACAAGCGAGACACTTGTTTGTGCCTCGCCACGGCGAGACACTTGTTGGTGCCTCGCTACAAGCGAGACACTTGTTTGTGCCTCGCCACGGCGAGACACTTGTTGGTGCCTCGCTACAAGCGAGACACTTGTTTGTGCCTCGCCACGGCGAGACACTTGTTGGTGCCTCGCTACAAGCGAGACACTTGTTTGTGCCTCGCCACGGCGAGACACTTGTTGGTGCCTCGCTACAAGCGAGACACTTGTTTGTGCCTCGCCACGGCGAGACACTTGTTTGTGCCTCGCCACGGCGAGACACTTGTTTGTGCCTCGCTATAAGCGAGACACTTCGCTTGTGTCTCGCTACTAGCGAGACACTTGTTGGTGCCTCGCTACAAGCGAGACACTTGTTGGTGCCTCGCTACAAGCGAGACACTTGTTGGTGCCTCGCTACAAGCGAGACACTTGTTGGTGCCTCGCTACAAGCGAGACACTTGTTGGTGCCTCGCTACAAGCGAGACACTTGTTTGTGCCTCGCCACGGCGAGACACTTGTTGGTGCCTCGCTACAAGCGAGACACTTGTTTGTGCCTCGCCACGGCGAGACACTTGTTGGTGCCTCGCTACAAGCGAGACACTTGTTTGTGCCTCGCCACGGCGAGACACTTGTTGGTGCCTCGCTACAAGCGAGACACTTGTTGGTGCCTCGCTACAAGCGAGACACTTGTTTGTGCCTCGCCACGGCGAGACACTTGTTGGTGCCTCGCTACAAGCGAGACACTTGTTTGTGCCTCGCCACGGCGAGACACTTGTTTGTGCCTCGCCACGGCGAGACACTTGTTGGTGCCTCGCTACAAGCGAGACACTTGTTTGTGCCTCGCCACGGCGAGACACTTGTTTGTGCCTCGCTATAAGCGAGACACTTGTTGGTGCCTCGCTACAAGCGAGACACTTGTTGGTGCCTCGCTACAAGCGAGACACTTGTTGGTGCCTCGCTACAAGCGAGACACTTGTTGGTGCCTCGCTACAAGCGAGACACTTGTTGGTGCCTCGCCACGGCGAGACACTTGTTTGTGCCTCGCCACGGCGAGACACTTGTTGGTGCCTCGCTACAAGCGAGACACTTGTTTGTGCCTCGCCACGGCGAGACACTTGTTGGTGCCTCGCTACAAGCGAGACACTTGTTTGTGCCTCGCCACGGCGAGACACTTGTTTGTGCCTCGCCACGGCGAGACACTTGTTGGTGCCTCGCTACAAGCGAGACACTTGTTTGTGCCTCGCCACGGCGAGACACTTGTTGGTGCCTCGCTACAAGCGAGACACTTGTTGGTGCCTCGCTACAAGCGAGACACTTGGTTGTGCCTCGCCACGGCGAGACACTTGTTGGTGCCTCGCTACAAGCGAGACACTTGTTGGTGCCTCGCTACAAGCGAGACACTTGTTGGTGCCTCGCTACAAGCGAGACACTTGTTGGTGCCTCGCTACAAGCGAGACACTTGGTTGTGCCTCGCCACGGCGAGACACTTGTTGGTGCCTCGCTACAAGCGAGACACTTGTTGGTGCCTCGCTACAAGCGAGACACTTGTTTGTGCCTCGCCACGGCGAGACACTTGTTTGTGCCTCGCCACGGCGAGACACTTGTTTGTGCCTCGCCACGGCGAGACACTTGTTTGTGCCTCGCTATAAGCGAGACACTTGTTTGTGCCTCGCCACGGCGAGACACTTGTTGGTGCCTCGCCACGGCGAGACACTTGTTGGTGCCTCGCTACAAGCGAGACACTTGTTTGTGCCTCGCCACGGCGAGACACTTGTTTGTGCCTCGCCACGGCGAGACACCTTGATGTGTCTCGCTATAGGCGAAGACACTTCAATCTCGCCAAAGGCGAGACACCGGCTTGAAAGCGAGCTCTTGAAGGGTCTAAATCAATGCCGATGGGGCCCACTTGACTTTATCAACGCAGAGAGACGTTCAGATACTTTAATGGGCGGTTACACGCTAAAAATACGCCCACTAGGCGTGATTTTAGGGCATTTAATCGTGCCTAAAAGCGGAAACCGTTACAACGAGTGGAGGGGCGACTGCCTGCGATCAATGGCGGCCATACTGGCGCTGGCGGCGACCGGCATTGCTCGCCCGGTGAAAGCGGCAGCTTGGCGCGGACTCTGGCATGCTTTGCAAATGTTGGGCACTTATGACAACTGTGTTTTCGGAGACACGTTTCCCAAAGGCTATAAATACCTTCCTACGTCCACTTGGGCAGGGGGTCGGCCATCAGGAAGGGGCAATCAGAGATCCAAGCTTCGGAGTTTAAGAACACGATCCACACGGAGATTCCTCGAGTTTAAGCTTTGACTTATTCTTGAGAAGAGTAGATATCTTACTTTGCTAAGATATTTCTTTGAAGTTCTTGTTTCCTTTGAAGCATCAACTAAACCCGTCGATTCGACGATCATTTCGGTGGTCCATGGATTACGCGTCCCGACGAGGCAAAGTCCCGGAGATCTACACTTGTAGCGTCTTTTGTTGAGTTTGTGAAGAGTTATTAAATTTCTTTGTGGCGAGAACCAAAAGTGTAATTTTCTCAAGTTTTACAAATGGAATCAACTTTCGACCCAAACCGATGGCGCCATTGGGGAGCCAGTCTCGAGCTCTTTAGGGCATGATTATTTTGGAGAAGATGTGGAATCGGGTTTTTAAATAAATGATGGGTTATTTCTTCTTTATACGAGAAATATAAAACGGCGTCAATATTTTTAATAGAAAATACTTTAAGTCATTTAAGTGAAAAGTTTTACAAATGTAGTCATTTAAATGGAAAAATATGAGAAATAATAGGTCATGTTTTTGTAATTTAACCCCAAAAAAAAAAAAAAGACCCAATCGAGAAAAAAAAGGAACCATAAAATTTGAATGTCTCACAAAATCCCTTCTAGTTGTATTGAATTAGCCCACAAAAACATTTTCTCATGCATTACTTTCGGTACACACAGGGCCACTAAGCCCATGGCAAGCTGACCCAGTTAATAATTCTAAAATTTAATGGATATATTACCATCAGTATCACTGAGCACTTTTTCCCTGTTAGAATTGGGAAAGGTGCGAGTATTGATCTAACAAAGATTTAACAAGTCTAAAACTATAGTATACGCTAATTATGTAGGAATTAGCTGTAGGCATCAAAAATTGCTGAAGAACCTCAAATATGACTAAATTATGAGAAGATCGAAGGACAACGTCGTTGAAATCTCAAGAAGTCAACATATGGGAAGATTGTGTCTCGCTACAGTGCGAGACACTTGTTTGTGCCTCGCTATAAGCGAGACACTCGCTTGTGTCTCGCTACTAGCGAGACACTTGTTGGTGCCTCGCCACGAGCGAGACACTTGTTGGTGCCTCGCTACAAGCGAGACACTTGGTTGTGCCTCGCCACGAGCGAGACACTTGTTTGTGCCTCGCCACGAGCGAGACACTTGTTTGTGCCTCGCCACGGCGAGACACTTGTTGGTGCCTCGCCACGGCGAGACACTTGTTGGTGCCTCGCTACAAGCGAGACACTTGTTGGTGCCTCGCTACAAGCGAGACACTTGGTTGTGCCTCGCCACGGCGAGACACTTGTTTGTGCCTCGCCACGGCGAGACACTTGTTTGTGCCTCGCCACGGCGAGACACTTGTTGGTGCCTCGCTACAAGCGAGACACTTGGTTGTGCCTCGCCACGGCGAGACACTTGTTGGTGCCTCGCTACAAGCGAGACACTTGTTGGTGCCTCGCTACAAGCGAGACACTTGGTTGTGCCTCGCCACGGCGAGACACTTGTTTGTGCCTCGCCACGGCGAGACACTTGTTTGTGCCTCGCCACGGCGAGACACTTGTTTGTGCCTCGCCACGAAGCGAGACACTTGTTGGTGCCTCGCTACAAGCGAGACACTTGTTGGTGCCTCGCTACAAGCGAGACACTTGTTTGTGCCTCGCCACGGCGAGACACTTGTTTGTGCCTCGCCACGGCGAGACACTTGTTGGTGCCTCGCTACAAGCGAGACACTTGGTTGTGCCTCGCCACGAAGCGAGACACTTGTTGGTGCCTCGCTACAAGCGAGACACTTGGTTGTGCCTCGCCACGGCGAGACACTTGTTTGTGCCTCGCCACGGCGAGACACTTGTTGGTGCCTCGCTACAAGCGAGACACTTGTTGGTGCCTCGCTACAAGCGAGACACTTGGTTGTGCCTCGCCACGGCGAGACACTTGTTTGTGCCTCGCCACGGCGAGACACTTGTTTGTGCCTCGCCACGGCGAGACACTTGTTTGTGCCTCGCCACGGCGAGACACTTGTTGGTGCCTCGCCACGGCGAGACACTTGTTGGTGCCTCGCTACAAGCGAGACACTTGGTTGTGCCTCGCCACGGCGAGACACTTGTTGGTGCCTCGCTACAAGCGAGACACTTGGTTGTGCCTCGCCACGGCGAGACACTTGTTTGTGCCTCGCCACGGCGAGACACTTGTTTGTGCCTCGCCACGAAGCGAGACACTTGTTGGTGCCTCGCTACAAGCGAGACACTTGGTTGTGCCTCGCCACGGCGAGACACTTGTTGGTGCCTCGCCACGGCGAGACACTTGTTGGTGCCTCGCTACAAGCGAGACACTTGGTTGTGCCTCGCCACGGCGAGACACTTGTTTGTGCCTCGCCACGGCGAGACACTTGTTTGTGCCTCGCCACGGCGAGACACTTGTTTGTGCCTCGCCACGGCGAGACACTTGTTTGTGCCTCGCCACGGCGAGACACTTGTTTGTGCCTCGCCACGGCGAGACACTTGTTGGTGCCTCGCTACAAGCGAGACACTTGTTGGTGCCTCGCTACAAGCGAGACACTTGTTGGTGCCTCGCCACGGCGAGACACTTGTTTGTGCCTCGCCACGGCGAGACACTTGTTGGTGCCTCGCTACAAGCGAGACACTTGTTTGTGCCTCGCCACGGCGAGACACTTGTTGGTGCCTCGCTACAAGCGAGACACTTGTTGGTGCCTCGCTACAAGCGAGACACTTGTTTGTGCCTCGCCACGGCGAGACACTTGTTGGTGCCTCGCTACAAGCGAGACACTTGTTTGTGCCTCGCCACGGCGAGACACTTGTTTGTGCCTCGCCACGGCGAGACACTTGTTGGTGCCTCGCTACAAGCGAGACACTTGTTTGTGCCTCGCCACGGCGAGACACTTGTTGGTGCCTCGCTACAAGCGAGACACTTGTTTGTGCCTCGCCACGGCGAGACACTTGTTGGTGCCTCGCTACAAGCGAGACACTTGTTTGTGCCTCGCCACGGCGAGACACTTGTTGGTGCCTCGCTACAAGCGAGACACTTGTTTGTGCCTCGCCACGGCGAGACACTTGTTTGTGCCTCGCCACGGCGAGACACTTGTTTGTGCCTCGCCACGGCGAGACACTTGTTGGTGCCTCGCTACAAGCGAGACACTTGTTGGTGCCTCGCTACAAGCGAGACACTTGTTTGTGCCTCGCCACGGCGAGACACTTGTTGGTGCCTCGCTACAAGCGAGACACTTGTTTGTGCCTCGCCACGGCGAGACACTTGTTTGTGCCTCGCCACGGCGAGACACTTGTTTGTGCCTCGCCACGGCGAGACACTTGTTGGTGCCTCGCTACAAGCGAGACACTTGTTTGTGCCTCGCCACGGCGAGACACTTGTTTGTGCCTCGCCACGGCGAGACACTTGTTGGTGCCTCGCTACAAGCGAGACACTTGTTGGTGCCTCGCTACAAGCGAGACACTTGTTTGTGCCTCGCCACGGCGAGACACTTGTTGGTGCCTCGCTACAAGCGAGACACTTGTTTGTGCCTCGCCACGGCGAGACACTTGTTGGTGCCTCGCTACAAGCGAGACACTTGTTTGTGCCTCGCCACGGCGAGACACTTGTTGGTGCCTCGCTACAAGCGAGACACTTGTTTGTGCCTCGCCACGGCGAGACACTTGTTGGTGCCTCGCTACAAGCGAGACACTTGGTTGTGCCTCGAGTTTAAGCTTTGACTTATTCTTGAGAAGAGTAGATATCTTACTTTGCTAAGATATTTCTTTGAAGTTCTTGTTTCCTTTGCGAAGCATCAACTAAACCCCGTCGATTCGACGATCATTTCGGTGGTCCATGGATTACGCGTCCCGACGCAGGCAAAGTCCCACGAAAACTGGAGATCTACACTTGTAGCGTCTTTTGTTCGAGTTTGTGAGAGAGTTATTAAATTTCTTTGTAACTGAGAACCAAAAGTGTAATTTTCTCAAGTTTTACAAATGGAATCAACTTTCGACCCAAACACGATGGCGACCACAGTGGGAGCCAACGGTCTCGAGCCCGAGATCGTTGTGTCGTAGCCTTGCAGCGATCAAGCCGACCTCATGGTCGATGGACTGGATTACTTCTTCGATCAAGCCAAGTTCGAAGAATATCTCTCCTCTTCCTCATCGAAGTCCTCCTCACCCCGCAAACATTGGAGGATATCATCTCCTAAGAGGAGGTTCGTTACGTTGTAATGCGCGATTCTCGTTAAACTGCGGCGGAGGCGATTTCCCCTCTCAACAACACCCCGGTGGATTTCAAAGCCGGGAGCTCTGCTCAAGTTGACTCCTTTCAGAAGGAGTCATTCAACAAGATCTCAACCGCTCTGACGAAGAGGGCTCGTCAGAGACAACGTCAAAAGATGACCCGACAACTTGCAAAGGCCATGGAATCAACAGACGGAGTTCATTATAACATGAATTCGCGTGATCAGAGGTGTCAGCAAGTTACAACGCCTCAACCTCAATCCGCCAACATTCCTCCCAAGGAAGAATGGGTTCTCGTCAAAAGGACCCGATTGACAAGGAAGGAGCGCGCCCAAAAGCGTCGTGCACGCGTTGCTCGTATACGTGCCATTATTCGCAAGGCGCAGGAGTCGAAATCAACCAGGGAATCGACTCAAAATCACAAAATTTGGGTCCCGAAGTCGACATCAAAATCGGCTCAAGAGTACGCCAAAAGCCAACAACCGGTAGACGATTAATAAGCCCCTCGCCGTGATCTGCCGCCATATGGCGGTTATGTAATCTCGCGCCAATGAACGTCTGAAGCGCCTTGACAGCAATGGCCGATCCTCCATGCCTTATTAAAAAATCGACTTTTCCGCCCCTTTCTTCCACTTCTCCGGCTGAGGTATCAACCATTAAGTCTGGAAATCCATCAACTGAGAAGCCTTTAACTTTGGTGTTTAGTCGCCTTGGTCCACCATCGAGAACTAAAGCCAAAACACCAGTAATGGAACATTTGGGTCACCCGATTCATAAACAACGACAGGTTGGGGGCCGTACCCAAATTCCAAATGATGTTCAGAAATGTGCCGAGCCATCTGACGCATACCAAACTAAAAGAGTTCCCGTTGCGTCTCGTTTGAGTATCCCTAAGGGGTGCGTGAGTCTGCTGATAAAGACAAAACGAAGCGTGTGATTCGCAAAGTCACTAAAGGCGATCAAACGCTTATTATTCATGCAGAAGCAACTTCCAATAGTCGATGCCCCCAAAAGAAGACTTGTCCTCCAGTCAAGAACCAAGTTACATCTGGGGGTGGAAATGTTATTCGCAATAATCCACACCAACCACATCATCAGGCTGGGGGTGGCAACACACGAAAGAGGACGATCGACGAAATAGATTGTTCTTGCTCATGTGCAAAATTGATTAAGACGTTGTTATCAGGATGTGCCTGTTCTGAGTCGAACGCTCACCCACAAAGAGCTTCAGTATTCGAACGGCTTTCCCTGTCAGCAACGGAAGATCTGAAGCCACAGTCAAGACGACATCGAAGAAGAAAGAGATCATCCATCCAATTTGATGAGTTTCCCGAAGTGACTATCAACATGGTGAACAAAGGGAAAGGACCGGCGACGGATGCAGATCCTGACTTCACTCCTGGAGGAAAGGTTGGGTCTCAGATTTCTCAAAGAATGTCTCGGTTACAATTGCGAGCTACCCAACGCATCGACTATAGAAGGAGGCATGAGGGAGAGTCATCTGATGACGAAGCTTCCGACATCAATTCGGCGATAGCTTCCGATGACACAATGTCAAGTGTTGGTCGTCATCCCAGAGAAGCTTTTGCAATTACTCCCGATGTCCTGGCTCAAATGTTACAAGAAGCCTTAGCCAAGCAAAGAGAAGAGCTTAAGGCCGAAATGAGAACAGAGATGGAGCTAGCCATGCAACAGATGAGGGAGTTGCAAACCCATACGGTTGCACAATCTGGATCCAGTCAACACCCTGAATCCAGTCAACAAGGTGGAATTACCCACCATAATGCCCATAATGTCGAAGACAGCGATTCGGAGATTGATGAACACATTTACGCTGATCAACCTCCAAAGAAAGCTGCATCTGGTGCTCAAGGTGGAAATGGTCCAATTCTTCCTATTGGAAGTAATCCAAAACAGGGGGAGGATGATGGCGAAAGGATGAAAGAGCTTGAAGATAAAATCAATGCTTTGATGTCCGCACAGGAAGTCAAAAGGACTGGTATCCCGTGTCCGTATCCTAGAGAGTGGGATTCAATTCCTTACCCGCCGAAATTCAATTTGATCAACTTCACGCCATTTGACGGGAGAGGGTCACCTACACAACACCTGATTTACTTCAAATCACATTTGGGGGTGATCTCGGGAAATGAGCCTTTGATGATTCGGTCATTCGTTGGTACCCTTCGCGGGGCTGCCTTCGATTGGTATCGAAGACTCAAAGCTGGGAGCATTAACTGTTGGAATGATATGGAAAGCTTGTTCCTCAGCAACTTCTTCGATGACGACACCGAAGTCTCGATTGGAACCCTCTTGGATGAAAAGCAGAAGAATGGGGAGACAATTGACACTTTCGTTAAGCACTTCATAATAAGGCCATAAAGCGTAAAGATCCAATCACCAGAAATTCATATTGCGGGCGTGCCACAATAATCTCTCCATTGATCGTTGGAAGTCATGGGGTCATCCCACCAACTACATGGAAAGATCTGAAAATACGAGGAGAACAAGCCGACGTTTCCTCAAAAGGAAGAAAGGCGAAGAGGCGAAAAGATGGTGACCCTCGAGTAAATTTTTCCTCTCGTAATAGAGGAAAGGCATCTGTATCTTTGTTAGTCAAACGTCGCAACAACGACCGGCGTAAAAGCTTCTAAATCAATTCCACGGGACATACTCTTTGGAGGCGAAGAAGTTCCGATCATCTTCAAACACCTCCTTGATAACAACAAAATCAAGTTGCCTCCGATTATAAATCAGGAGGAGGCTGACAAGACTTCGGACCCTAAATACTGTGCGTACCACAGGAGGATCCTCCATCCTACTAAGGATTGCTTAGCTCTCAAGGCCATCATCCAAGCCTTGGTCGAAGCCGGCGTCTTAACGCCGAAATAAGCCGAATGAGGAACTCCTCCGATGAGTACAAGAGGTTAAACTGCTTCTCCTTCTTACTCCAATAGGAATATGAGTATAAACTATTCTAAATGAATGCGGCCGGTTTTGCAAAAGGCTGGGGTGGATAATCCATGAACGAGAGGTCCACTTTCAGGTTGAGCGATCAAACCTTCCTACAGTTAGGATTGTCTCAAAATTCCTATCCTGGTCAAACCTTCCTACAGTTAGGACCACGGTCAAAATCCCCTCTCGATTCCTTCCATGAACGAGAGGTCCACTTCGAGTTGAGTGATCAAACCTTCCGGCAGTTAGGATTGTCTCAAAATTCCTATCTGGTCAAACCTTCCTCTGATTAGGACCACGGTCAAAATCCCTCTCGATTCCTTTTATGAGCGAGAGGTCCACTTTCGAGATTGAGTGATCAAACCTTCCTACAGTTAGGATTGTCTCAAAATTCCTATCTGGTCAAACCTTCCTACTGATTAGGACCATGGTCAAAATCCCTCTCGATTCCTTTTATGAATGAGAGGTCTACTCGATAGCGAGGTTCGTTTTCGCCCCAAGAGAAAACACAACGGGTTCGTTTTCGCCCCAAGAGAAGACACAACGGGTTAGTTTTCGCCCCAAGAGAAGACACAATTCCAAACTATCTCGGCAACTCTGAGGCTCAAGGCAGTATATTCAAAACAAATCGGTTCCATATTCCATATAGAAGCTTTTCTGGAAATCTGATGTTCAGAAAACCAGATGACGCTTTTGCTCTGAATGATTCTCAAGGCATCTCAATTACAACCCAAGTGGTGACCTTCAAGATGAAGATGATTAGTCCAAAATCGACTTCGATATTTCAATCCATTCAAATACAAATGCAACAGTTATTAAACTCAGAACATGGATAGCGACATCGCGTACCCAGGGTTTGAGAAACTGAAATAAAACATGGGCCTCTTCTACAAAGTTCAACGTTGAGCGAAGCAAAGCATCTTATCAAAGTATTCGGACCCTCGATAAAATACAGAGGAGTCTGAAAACTTTGGAGGGGGTATCTGTAGGCATCAAAAATTGCTGAAGAACCTCAAATATGACTAAATTATGAGAAGATCGAAGGACAACGTCGTTGAAATCTCAAGAAGTCAACATATGAGAAGATTGTGTCTCGCTACAGTGAGCGAGACACTTGTTTGTGCCTCGCTATAAGCGAGACACTTGGTTGTGCCTCGCCACGAAGCGAGACACTTGTTTGTGCCTCGCCACGGCGAGACACTTGTTGGTGCCTCGCTACAAGCGAGACACTTGGTTGTGCCTCGCCACGGCGAGACACTTGTTTGTGCCTCGCCACGGCGAGACACCTTGATGTGTCTCGCTATAGGCGAGACACTTACTGTCTCGCCAAAGGCGACACCCGTAATACTTGAAACGAGCTCTTGAAGGGTCTAAATCAATGCCGATGGGGCCCACTTGACTTTATCAACGCAGAGACGTTCGAGATACTTTAATGGGCGGTTACACGCTAAAAATACCCACTAGGCGGATTTTAGGGCATTTAATCGTGCCTAAAAAGCGGAAAACCGTTACAACAGGTGGAGGGACACCGCCTGCGCCGATCGGGCGACCCATCTTACCTTGCCGCTAGCGAGGCGGCCGACATACCTCGCCCGGTGGCGGCGGCTGCTTGGCGGTACGGTGCCGGCGCTGCTTAACAAATGTTGGGCACTTATGACAATTGTGTTTTTCAGAGGGCACGTTTCCCAAAGGCTATAAATACCTTCCTACGTCCACTTGGGCAGGGGGTCGGCCATCAGAAAGGGGCAATCAGAGATCCAAGCTTCCGGAGTTCAAGAACACGATCCACACGGAGATTCCTCGAGTTTAAGCTTTGACTTATTCTTGAGAAGAGTAGATATCTTACTTTGCTAAGATATTTGCTGAAGTTCTTGTTTCCTTTGCGAAGCATCAACTAAACCCGTCGATTCGACGATCACGCTCGGTGGTCCACGGATTACGCTGGCCCCCAAGACAGCAAAGTCCCACGAAAACAGGAGATCTACACTTGTAGCGTCTTTTGTTCGAGTTTGTGAGAGAGTTATTAAATTTCTTTGTAACTGAGAACCAAAAGTGTAATTTTCTCAAGTTTTACAAATGGAATCAACTTTCGACCCAAACATTAGCTAGTGTCAAATGCGTTTAAAAAAAACTATGAACAATTACTATAGGGAGATCACTTAGTATTACCTGAAATAATTTGAGGCTATATCTTCCAAATTTTCTCAAATTGAAAAATTAAATACCATTGAAGAAAAGGAATATTAATATATTTACTTCAGTTAGATATATTTAGATATTTATTGTTATTATCTTCTCCTTCGTGTTTATTCTGTGCATGTAATCACATATGCTTATCTTACGCAACAACTAATGTGTATATATACAGAATATTAGCTTGTTGAGAATGGTTCAAGTTGAGCGGTGATAGCGACAAGGAATTCAAAATCTTGAGTGGTGAAGCAGTGGCAAAAGCAACAACAGCAATAGGAGGTAAAAGCAGAAAAATAACAGCAGCGGCGGTGGGCCGGTAACACCGGTCGATCAAAGCAGTCGATATACCAGCAGAACTTTTAGGTAATTTGACCGACCAGTTAGACTGCTCGACAGTCTGATTGCCCAGTCAGACCTTTTTTTAGGTATTTTCTGCAGTTTGAGTCCTATTTGGACTTGTTTCCTAGCTATGTTGGACCCACGAATTTTACCCCCATTTAAAGAGTGTTTTCTGAGATCTAGGGTATCATCCTAGATAGAATCCCATCAGGTTTATACTTGATTGAGAGAGAGAGAGAGAGAGAGAGAGAGAGAGAGAGAGAGTAAGGTAAGGAGAAGAATAAAGATCAATTATTGTGAGGATTTGCAAGCTAGGGTTTATGTGGTCTTGTAATTTCTTCTTCTTGATAAAGTAAAGGAACTTCCCATTCTCTTGTGGACGTAGGCAAATTGCCGAACTACGTAAATCTCGTCCCTTTTCTTGCTTTAGATTGGATGCTAATTTTCTTTGAGATTATTTTTTAATGGCTACAGATTATGCAATAAACCCTAAAAGGATAGTTGGATTTCTGATCAATCTCCAACAATTAGTATCAGAGCCAAAGGTTAATTGGTTCATCTCTTTCTGGATCCTCGAGCGCTCAGAAGGTTATTTTAGAAAGAGCCAGAAAAGTGGTTGAAGGTTATGGCGACCACTACAACAACATCTCAAACAAAGTACGATGTGGAGAAGTTTAACTGTAAGGGGAATTTCACTCTCTGGCAAAGAAGGTTAAGGCGCTTTTGGTGAAAAGAGGCACCTTGAAGGCTATAAAGGAAAACTTAGTGAAGCTTGGAGACATCGATTGTGAATGTCACGCCCAGGCCTGCGAGCCCGATGGCGCGATGTAAGCTAACACACCCCAAGCCCGCGAGACCATTGGTGCGATGTAAGCCGTAGGACACACTAAGGGTAGCACATTGTTTGGCTCAAATCGCTGCCAAAATGGACTAGCATATACTATACTTGAGCCTTAGACTTTACTCTATAAACTATCAAATTTCTCATTCACCCATCGATGGGAGACTAAACACATTGGGGGCTCCATAGTCACGACACCTTAAATGGGTTGCGTCCTCATTATGAGATGATAATTAACACATCATATTATCACTGCGAGATGATGGCGACTCTAGTGGTGGCTCTTACAGGCTCTAGAGGTGGCTCTCATCGCGGTCAAGCGGTGTAGAACTTAGCCCCGCATAGTACTTAGCTCCACACTTTTAATTGGCTAACTGCTTTGATACCTTTTTTTCTTGCCTGGGCTCATGATCCTGTTGACGCGATGTAAGCCATGGGACCCACTAGTATAGCATATTATTTGGCTCAAACCACTGACAAAATCAACTAGCCTACACTACACTCGAGCCTAAACTTCACTATATAAACCATCAAATTTCTCATTCACCCACTGATGTGAGACTAAACACATTTGGGGCTTCACAGTGAAGATTGGGATGAACTTGATCGTAAGGCTTTAGAAACCATTAAAGCTTGCTTTGTGGATCAAATCATGTATCAGGTGCTGTCAGAAATGGGGACGAAAGGAGTATGGATAAGCTTGAAAGTATCTACATGATGATGGGCCTATCGAACAAGCTTTACATTAAGAAGAAACTCTACAAGCTTCGGATGATGGAAGGTACGCCGCTTAGAAATCACTTGTACACTTTTGACAAGCTTGTAGGGGATCTGTTATGCTTGAAAGTAAATTTGGAGGAAGAGGATAAGACACTTATTCTTCTCACATCACTCCTAGATTCGTATGAACACTTGGTGGTAATAATCATGTATGGAAGAGATACCCTCAATATGGAAGAGGTGAGGGCTACTCTTCTAAGCAATGAGATTATGAATAAGTCTAGAATAGATAAATATACTTCTTCTAGGTTGATCATCAAGGAAAGAGGGAGAGAAATATTAAGGTGTGGAATATTTTGTGACAATGGTTGTTCCTTTTGTAAGAGAGCTAGGAGAGGTTAAAGATGATGGAAGTTGGAGAGATGAACCCATTAGTAAATAATTAATTGGGATATTAGTAAAAGTTAGAGGAGAAAAGTTACAATTGTATGGTTAAATGAAAAATTAATAGCAATTAATTGGTAGGTTATGAAGATGAGATTATTATCATGTGATAAGTTTTTCTAAAACTTTTACAGAACTATATAGCTTAATAGAGTTTGGATATTATACTAAATTTTTAGTGCAAGTAATATAGTTTGAAACAATGTTACATAATTTATACGAATGGCTATGGTTTTAACTAGATTAATTAAATTGGAGTTGCATAGATTTATTTTTAAATAAAATTTAAACTGATATTAGTTAGTATATTAACTTTATAATTTGTATTTTATTAATCAAATAATATTTTATAATTCTATTAATTTTAAATAAATTTAGAAGTGTACTTATTGCATTCAATTTAATTGGGGGTTATGAGGAGGATTTTAAGTGGTATGGTTTGTTTTGTATGCATGAATTTTATATATGAATGTATATATTTTATGAATGTATGTATGGATGTATTTAGGAGGTTACTTTGAAAAGAAATTTTTTAATATGCTACACACTTTTAAAATAGTATACGATAAATCTCATTAAACCTACAATAAGTTTAGTTGTTAGGCACTAAATTTCAAAAATTTTGAAACCACAAATAAGTAATGGGAATTTTAGAAAATCCACCATTTTTGTATTTTTATTTTTGCACTTAATACTATAAGGTCATTATCCCATAATTTTACACTACTGAACATTATTCTTCAAGGCCAATTTATACCTCCAAAATCATTCATATTTGTAGCTTAATCCATAAAATTACAATTAAGCCTTGAAAAAATACAAAAATCACAAATAACCCTATGAAAATTATGAATCTACAAACAATCCCTGAAAATTTAAAATTTAAAAATACCTCCTTTAAAATTTAAAACTACAAACAACCCCCATTAAAATTTAAAATTATAAACAAACCCCAAAACATCCAAGAACTACAAAAGCCCTTGAAAAATATGACTATTATAAACAACCCCTGAAAAATCTAAAATTATAAAAAACCTCCAAAAATTCTAAAAATGCAAACAAATCATAAAAATTCAAAATTACAAGTAGCTATGCAAAAATAGAAAATTACAAACATCTCCTTTAAAATTTAAAAATCACAAATAACCACCTTAAAATCCAAAATTACATTCAAAACCCTAAAATTATAACCAACCACGTGCTAACACAGGCATAATACTTGTATAATTGATATAATTTGAGTTTGATGACAAAAGATATTAAAAGGGATCCAAGTAGAGGCTTATAATTCAAGTTGGGCCTAATACAATTCATTGTTAGCCCATGATGTGGAATTTTTGAGTTTAAAGTCCGTCTTGTGCATACCCATAAATGAAGTTTTTTTCCAATTAAAAAATTTGGTTTGAATGGGTATGAAGGTATTTTCTAATAAAAAGAAGCTAGTCTGGATTTAAAAATGAACTTAGGTGTTTTACATACATACCCATCAAATCTTTCATATTTGTAAATTTTTGTCTCTTAACTAATTACTATAGACAATAAAATTTAAAGATAAAAATAACTCCTAATTATCAATTCCTTATATTTTATTAGTCCAATTTCATGTGCAATGAGATACATACATATAGTTCATGATGTTGTAATTTAGGACAACTTTTCATCTCTTTACTAATTACTATAGTGATAAATTTAAAGATAAAACTAACTTCTAATTATCAATTTCTTATCTCCTAATTTAAAGATATTAGGATAAGATAATAACTTTTATCTCTTTACTAATTACCATTGAAATTAGATTAGAAAAATATTGTAACTCCTAATTATTAATTCCTTATCTTTTATTAGTCCAATTTCATGTGCAATGAAACACATGCATATAAGTTCATGGTTGTAATTTAAAAATATTAGGTAGAATAACAACTTTTATCTCTTTACTAATTACTATAGATAATAAATTAAAGATAAAACAACTTTTATCTCTTTACTAATTACTATAGATAATAAATTAAAGATAAAACTAACTCCTAATTATCAATTTCTTATCTCCTACTTCAAAGATATTAGGATAGGATAACAAATATTTATCTCTTTACTAATTACCATTGAAATTAGATTAGGATAACAATGTAATATTCAAAAGGGTCAAGAAGAATATATACCATGAAAAGTTTTTCCAAAATTCACACTTTTATAAGAAGTATGATGATGATATGATTATACTCGGTTGGATGCATGTGCATTACATGTGGTTAAATATTATTATTATTTCTTTTGGTCTATTTCCTTACTTAACTCAGTTATGTAATATTTCTTTTAATTGCATGTGAAAAGTAAAATAATTTATTGTCTATATACCTATATAGTTAATTGAAAGTATTAAAATTATCATGACTAAAGTCAAAATTACATAGTCAATTCACATTAATTATAATTTACAATAAATAGTACATGAAGATCAAAATCTTTTATGAAAAAATGTAATTTTTATGCGAATAATTTGATTCTCATTTACAATCATATGTTGTTATCTAATAATTTACACCAATTAACAATATTATCCTAATTTTTATGCCCTACACAATTTAACAATATAATAATTTCCTTTTAATGTGATGCCCCATGAGGCTAATAGACTCTAAGGAAAAATCATATACCAATAACCATGGTTATGAGAATTTATCCAAGATAATATATTCATATTCTATCTGTTCATGTTCGATCACAAAGTTTGCAAGCCATAAAATAACTAATTGATATATGTCAGCTAGTATGTATCCTTTTAGTAGTAGATTGACTTGTTAGTTTTGAGACATAAAATTACTTTATAGCTACCTTTGACTATTTCACTTAATTGGAGATATGCTCGTGTCTTTAAATTATTTTTTATTTTTTAATGAGTATCGATTCCCTATATTTAATTGCCATTCTACATCCTATTCGATTACTCTTGAAATTCAAAACTATTTTAGCATATTGCGTGGCTAGTTATATTCTAATGGGATGTAGTTATTCTAATTCAAGCTTGTCAAAATAATTACAAGTGGTAAAGACGCTAGATCTTTTAAAATAATATATATTGAACATCTCATAATTAAAACATCAAAAACTTTAACGATACCTATTTGAGTAATTTTACTCATATTATTATTTTTAATTAACATATCTATTCAACATCTCAAAGGCTGTAATAGGTGAAGACCCTAAATATTTACATATTGAACATCTCATAATAAAAACATTAGAAAAACTTAAAATATGTGGCTAAAACTAATTTATATCTCTTTTTGCGTGTGTCTATAAAGTATAATGTTGGAAAGATAAATATTTAAAATGGATTGAGCATTAAATTAGAATTTTGTTGTAAATTAAGAATCTTTATTTGTGTAACTTTACACACATAATTCTTTTAATTAACATATCTATTGAATATTTCAAAAGCCTAAATAACTGAGTTTTCACTTTACAAACTATCCTTTTCCCATCATTAAAAAATAATTCCATTGAGTTGGTTGCTTATAATAAAATATTGCATCTTTCCTATTTGATATAGTAAATTATTAGGCAAACGATGCATCTCATGTTTTGTGCAAACAACTATCCAAACAAAATATATTATTTTAAAGACTAAATATCATAAAACTCTTCTTAACTTTGGACGATAATTAGATAATCCCGTATAACTTTGAAAATATCAAAAACCCCTTAAGTTTAGGGGCTATCAGAAAACCCTTTAACTTTGAGATTTTATCAGAAAACCCCGCTAAAATCGATGAATTTAGGGGGATCTTCTGATAAAATATATAAGTTAAAGAGGGCTTTCTAATAAAATCTAAAAGCTAAAGGGGAGTTTCTAATAATCATTATATAAGGGGAGTTACGATGATGAGTAAAGTTGAGGCACAAGTAGGTTTGTTTGTTTGTTTTTTAAACTAAAGTTACAGTGATGAGTAAAGTTGAGAGAATAAAATGATTTTAGAGTAAAATTCATAATTATCATAATTTGGGGCAAATTTAAAAATACCTATAATTTGGGAGGGGGTTACATACTAAAAAATACAAAATTAAAATATAGGGAAATTTCACTAAACTTTCTATAAGTTTGGTGTTTGGAACTAAATCACCAATATCTTTAAAACACTCACTAAAGCCCCAATAATTGTTGATAGAAAACCCTCAAAATTAACAAAACTCCCTTTAGCTTTTAGATTTTATAGACAAATGAGTAAAATATATCCCAATAACCCAGTAAGTTTTATGTTTTTCACTTTACCTCCAGTAATTTTTGGTAAAAACCAAAATACCAAATGCTTATAATTTTCAAATTTTTTTCAGAGGTTTGTTTGAAATTATTGAAAATTTCAAGAGGTCAATTATAATTTTTAAATTTTAAAGCGGTTCATTTCTAATGTTAGATTTTACACGTCTTGAGTTGTTTGTGCTTTTATATTTGTTGGAGTTTTGTAGTATTCTTGGGGTTCTTTCTAACTTTCTAATATAAAAGGTATATTTGCTATTTTTAAAAGATTTTTAGGTTCTTTTATAATTTTAAAAGGGGTTATTTGTACTTTTAGAAATTTTAAGAGGTTATTTGTAATTTTGAGTTTTTGGGGTCATTTATAATTTTAGAATGCTAAGAGGCTTTTACAATTTCTAGATTTTTCAAGGGTTTTTCAAATTTTAGGAAACCTCAAAATTAACATTTGGGTAAATTTCACTAATCCCTAATAAGTTTAGTGTTTGAAACTAAATCTCCAATATCTTTAAAACTAGCACTAAATCCCCAATAATTGTTGTGAAAACCCTTAAAATTAACATCATTGGTTCATGTGTAATCAAATGACCAAAATACACCCCAACAATCCAATAAGTTTTACATTTTTCACTTAACCCAATAATATTTGGCAAAAATCCCAAATAAGGGATGTTTATAATTTTAGATTTTTCAGAGCTTTGTTTGTCCTTATTGGAATTTTCAAGAGGTTGATTGTAATTTTAGATTTTGAAGGGTTTTGTTTCAAGTTTCTGATTTTTAGGGAATTGTTTGTGCACTTTATATTTTTGAGTTTTTGTAGGGTTATAGGGTTTTTATTTATAATATTTTAGATTTTTATGGGCTCTTTGTAATTTTAAAATTTTCAAGGTGCTATTTATCATTTTATACGATTTGTGGTGTTTTTTTTTATAATTTTATATTTTTTGTGTGTTTGTTTGAAATTTTAAATCTTAGTGGGTTATTTATAATTTTCTATTTTAAAAGGGTTGTCTGTACTTTTGAATTTTTAGAGGTTATTTGTAATTTGTGAAAATTTTATGGTTCGTTTATAATTTTAGAATTTAAGAGTCTTTTCTTTAATTTTTAGATTTTTAAGGGTGTTTTGCAATTTTAGATTTTTTAGGGGCTATATGGTTTTTCATTTTTAATTGTTTGTTTGTAACATCTCAATTTGTTAATTAGTTTTCTATATTTTTTAGGAATTTAAAGAGGGCTGTTTGTAGTTTTTAAAGTTTTCTACGTGTTATTTGTAATTTTAGATTTTTAGGTGGATACTTGTAATTTTTTTTATATTTTTAGAATTGTTTGTAAATTTATGGGTTAACTTGCTGTAAACAGTTAAAATATACTCCCTCCTAGACCAATGCTCAGTCCAAAGTCCAAGAAGTGAACGCTTTTGGGCTAAACACTTCATATGGGCTCAAACACAAGCCCATGACGAAGCTCACCCAAGCCATAGCGAAGCTCGCCTAATCCTCACACGAACTTCACCTAAAAGACCCACGTGAGTCACGTCATCCGCACCCTAAGAGAAGCGGGCTGCCCACGTTCTGGCGAAGTTCGCTAGAACGAACTTTGCCCATGACCGCTCAGTGAGCTTCACTCCCGACCGTTATTGGCGAACCTCGCCATTGACTGTTTCAGGAACTATTTTTGTGGAAACTGTTCTCCCCTATTATCTCCTAAGTTAATGGCCACTAAATCCACATTTAAGGGCCACTAACCTCTCTTAGCCCGTAAGAGGAGGAGAGATTGCTCATTTTTAGGTACTTGGCAATTTAGCAACTCGGAACAACTATCTATTTGAAGACTTTGGCATTTTCAAAAGAGCCTCGGTAGTCTTCAACCAGCAAAAGACTTAACGCTTTAGTCAGACCGTCAACGGAGTACGACATCAATGCTCCATTGGCACATGGAAAAGAACCCAGCTATAAACAAAATTCTATTGTTCTTCTTAAAATTATAATCTTAATTTAGTTGTAATTTTAAGACCAGAAACAGGATGACGACTCTGCTGGAGACTTTTTCCTCATCTGAAGAGAAGATCGTGTCGTAGTCTGAATACTAAGGCCCTAGGGTCTTTGTTGAATCGCTGGTCATTAAATTTGACCAAGCGAAGTTTGAGTAATTCATTTTCTCTGACAAGTCATCCACGGCCACCACCAAAAGCTATAGTAGGATTTACCGCAGTGCAAGGGCGGTCAGATTCAACCCTCGCCCAAAAGAAGGCTATACTCGTCGGTAACAATCTTGACTTCGCTGGAAGCCTGACAAACTTCACTCGGAGCAGAAAAATAGTGACCCCCATCCCAACCAAGGGTCAAGATGTTCATACGTCTCTTGATTTTGGACTTTAGTCCATAACTCCCCTAGGAGTTCACTTTAAAGCATCTCGCGATGCTCGCTACACCTCTTTAATAGGAAAGAGGAATGGGGGTTATCCTCCATCTAAAATCTCGCAAGGGAAAAATATCACCCACGGTGATTCTTCGTCCAAATCACAAGCTCTGACTTGTGATAAGGACTTAATTTACCATGCTATCCGAGGGTCAAAACAACATCATCATAGGTGACGTTCGCTTGCCAAAGCCCGAGCAAGTTAAGTTGCTCTCAAGAGGAGCAACCGCCAAAGCCAAGTTGAAGCTCCCACTGATCTAAGGGAGTTTCTTTCTCTAAAGAGGGCACACAAATATCAGCATTGTGCGACCCTAAGGGAAATCGACATGGCAGTTTAAATAAATTGCTAGTGCAAATCCATTCATGCAAAGGAATTAGTGTTCAATCACCTCAGCCTACTTTCTGAACCTTCAGAGGCTAGGATTAAGAGGGGGGGGTGGGGGTTATTGGTTGGGACAAGTGAGGGCCAAGTGGGATAATTGTTCCAATGGAATAATTTTATTCCTTTGGAATATTTTGTGTGGGGTAAAGTGGGACAAGTTGGGATAACGGGATAATTTGAAGCTTTAATTTGACAATTCATGTGGGATAATTGATGATGTGGCACCTTATTAAAATATAATATTTATTTATCAATTAAGTCTTAATTAATTTATCCAATTGGTTTAATATATTATTTAGTATGTTATTATAATATAGTACATTATTGTGCTTTATACTAAAATATAATATGTTATATTATAATTACTAATTAATTATAACTATGTTTAATGCTATTAATTAATATAATATATTATATTATAATAATATGATATATCGTATAATAATTGATATAATATACGAACAATATATTTAATATAATATTTTAATGATATAATATTTAATTTAATATAAATATAAATATAAATATAAATATAATATTATAATATTTTTTATTCAAGATAATATTGTTTAAAATATTATATTATTATTCAAAATATAATATTATATTTTATGATAATTACTATGATTTAAATGGGATAATTGATGGCATGGCTCCTTATTAAAATATAATATTTATAATAACTGTAATATATTGTTAATATGTTTAATATTATTAATTAATATATTGTATCATATTAATTTTATATATAATATTATATATAATATCATTCTTTAATATATAGTAGATTATTACTATTTTATTGTAGCAATAAAATATTATTTAATATTATAACTACCACAATATTGATAATATATTTAAGACTATTAATTAATATAATAAAGTGTAATAGAAAATAGGAAATTATTATATAAATTTAAGTATTCTATATAATAGAATATATTATCATATTAAATTATATTATAATATAATTAATATATTAAATATATAAACACTAAATTATAATACAATATTTTCTATAATAAAAACTACAATAATATTTTTATTCTAACTAATAAAATATATATTAAATAATATAAAGTAATATTATAATAATATAATACTAGTATCATATATTATTAACTAATATGTAAAAATAATATATAATAATGTTATATTAGATAATATTATATAATATTTTATTATCTTATGTTATAGCAGAATTTTATAATATAATATAATTAAGATATATTATATATATTATAATCAAATTAACATATATTAGATATTTAATAAATTAATGCTTCAAAATTATCCCACTTTCCCCATGATTGTCCCAAAGTTAAGAATGAGATAATTTTTGAAGGTTGGAACAAAACGTTTGTATAGAAGTGAGATAATTTTGGGAAAAGTGAGGATAATTGTCCCAATCTCATTGTCCCAATGAATAATACCTTAAAGTGAAATCTCAATCCCATTGTCCCAATGAATAACGCCATAAAGTAAAGTCCCAAAAATTATCCCACTTACCCCAAAATTACACCAACCATTAACCCCTCCTAAGAGGCAATGGCGTACCCAAAAGGGTAAAGCTAATCTCTAAGAATTCATGGTCAATATGAACAGTGTAACCATTGAAGATGATAAAGAAGATGCAATAGTCCTTCTAATCCCAGATGTTCTCCCGGCATCTGATGTATACTCCTAGAGACCAACGGTGTATCATCACACTAGGTCCAAGCAAGGGGTAACAATTCCCTTTGATTACTCCCTTCTTCGGATGCATGCTCCACGAGCTTCCTCCCAAACCTCCAACCCTCTGCTAGCAACACCAACTCAGCCATAGCGTCAAATGCAACCCCTAGTTCCAGTCAAGAGCAGGGGTGTGTGATGGATATGGCAGACAGAGAAGCTCACGATGATCTTGTCCTACAAATGGAAGCCCAAAAGAAGGTATCGACGAGTGCTTTGAGTGTCTCGAAGCAATGCTTCAATAGCTCATGGTAGTCTCCCAACAGCAGCATGCAATCTCCTCAAAAAGGAAATGACCGATTGTTGAAACCCCTTTGAAGAAAGAGCAGTCACATCAAGAAGACGCTAACTCCATTCACTCAGGATCGGAGGTATCAGCTCCGCTTAAAGTGAGCAATAAGGCAAAGGTCCTTGAAGATCTCTAAAATTAGCACAATCCTCCTACACAGTGGATGGAACTGAAGAAGCTTGGGATCACTTGACCATATCCTATCGTGTGGGACTTAGTTCCTTACCCGATGAAATTTAAGCCATCGGCATTGCATACGTTCGATGGCAAAGGATCTCCCAATCAGCAAATCTACTGCTTCTATCAACAATTAGAGAACGTAGTAGGAAATGATGCCATCAAAGCGAGGTTATTCATTGGCATTGTTAAGGTGGTAGCCTTTGACTGGTTCTAGAACTTGGCTGAAAGATCAATCAAATACTAGGCTGATCTGGAATCTCAGTTCCTATCCCAATTCCATGAGGAGCAGTCAGATATCACCATGGCCAAGCTTCTCTCTGAAAAAAATGAGGTGATGACTTGGTCAGAGACTACATAAATAAGTTTCGCAATTTAAGTTTGCAATGCCGAGATATGCTGCTGCCAATATTACTTCAGACATGCCAGCATAATTTCTTTAGCCGCATAGAAGCTCACATGGGCGCCTGTCAAGGCAAATTCATGGAAATACCTAATGGAATAGGCAGAAATTGCTAAGAAATTTGCTGAATGCTTTAACAAGTTTGACCCCCTGTACCAATCGCAAAGGGGATAAGATTAAGCAAGGACAATTGTCCCAATCAAAAGCTAAGAAGACATTTGTTGTCGAGGTTAAAAAGCTCGGCAATAAAAAGAAAGAGTCCCGAAAGGGTACCCAACAGAGTACTCTTTCAAATATGAGCATACTATTGCCATCTTTCATGTGCTCAATAAAGACAATCAGTTGAAGCTTCCCGAAGCCCAACGCCCTGAAGAGGTTGGGAAAACTAATGATCCTAACTATTGCCTCAATCACAGAATGCTGGGGCACCCAATAAAGAACTGTTATATTCTCAAGGATAAAATATAGACGTTTGTGGACTCAGGGATTCTTAAGCTCCGACCCGAGCAAAAGAAGATTACCGTTAACATGGTAACTCTTCAATTCGGGTCCATGCCAGAGACCCAAGCTCAAAACAGAAGCATTTCCATTCCCACCGCGAGAATGGAACTGATCAATCATGATCAGCAAGGTCAACAGAGCTAAGACTTTGTCCCTCTTACAACTGCGAAAGGGAAGATGATGTGATCCATCGCGACCTCCTTCAGGATGAACATTGGGCATCCCCCAAGCCAACGACCCATACAAAGGCTAAACACAAGATGAAATCTTGTAATGCTATCTCTGCAATTATAGGTGACGAATCTTTGTAAGTCTCCTCACTTACAGATTTAGAAGAAGAGAAGGTTGTCATGGCGGTTCAACCTAATCGAAATCTACTTGCGGGGATAAAATCTGGTAAGAGTTACTTGAAGAACTAAGATCAGTCGGGGCCTTCCAAGCAGCTCGAACTAGCCAAACAAAAGGAAATGTAGTTCGACAAGGCGTTACAGCCACCATCCGCCGGACTTAAAGGCCCATTCTGGTATGATATATTAGCTCAATTGGCCAACATCCCGGTCCGTATAACCTTACAAAAATTTCTATGTTTATCTAAGGATACGAAAGAAGCTTTGAGGGAAGCATTGATAGACAATGAAGTATTCTTCGCTCTCATACTCCAGTCTCTCCAAGATGAAGACCAAAGATAATGCTACCGATGTCATTAGCAGAAACCTTATGCTGAAAAGCACCCCTTTAAGGGAGTAGAAAATTACTTTTCTGACTCCCTCCTATATGACGAGAAGCCTACAATTGAGCATCCCCGAGGATCTGGACAGCGATAAGGAGGTGAATAGTGAACCCGACTCAAATGAGGATCCTATTTGGGAGATGGAATCTCTTGAAATTACTTTGGATGATCCATGTATAGACCAGTCAGCTGAAAATCAGGGTGACTGGGTTTTCAATGATAACTTAGAGTCTGCTTATGACTATTCTTTAGGCTCCGAGCATGAAAACTTAGAGGCCCATGCTTTGTTGTCTAGAATAGCTTTAGAATCGACCTTGCATGTACTTGTAAATGAGTCTTACTCGACTCATCAATAGCTAGACAGCTTAGAAGATGCCAGCTTTATAGTTCCCCTAAACAGGAACACCCATGATCCTATCATCTTCAGGAAGGTCAAACCACGATTGCATCTACTAGTCTCAGATGATGAAGTCAAAGAAATACCTGAGTTCTCACGATTTAGCCAGCAATCCCATCACGTAATAATGAAAATGGGTTATAACTTTACCTTAAATTCAGGTTTGAATTTTGAACGAGGACCACAAGTTCCACTAATCCCCTTTACACCAAAGGGGAAAGCATCGATTACTTTAATCAAACCAAACATGGACTTCGGTATATTTCCTAGGAAGCTAACACACAAGTAGGATCAATGTTTAAGGATCTCCCAAGCAGTTCTTTAAACACATCTGATTGGGATTCCGATGTTAGCATTGGCACCATTTTAAGAGAATTCACAGTCAACATGGTGTCATATAACCTAACCATAGAACTTGGTGAATCAAAAGAATTTGATGATCCTAAGAATTAACTCTAGGCAAAATACCTTGGGGCACAATGGGAATCACATTTTGAACCCAGTGAACCGTCCACTGAAGATAAGGTGGTCTAGATCAATGTAGGCAATGAAGCTAACCCCAAGCCCATCTTCATCAGCAAGAACTTATCACCCATAAAAAAAAGAACTCATTTCTCTCATTCGAGAGTACATCGATGTCTTCGCTTGGAGTTATGAAGACATGCCTAGGCTGGATCCAAACGTGGCTATGCATCGCCTCAATATTGACTCTAGTGTCAAGCTGGTCAAGTAACAATAACGATGCTTCCGTCCTGAATTAATGGATCAAATCGGAATGAAATCTTCAAACTCATTGAGTGTGGGTTCATCCATGAAGAGCAGCAT
The DNA here is from genome assembly GCA_012295165.1 of Asparagus setaceus. NCBI lineage: Eukaryota > Viridiplantae > Streptophyta > Magnoliopsida > Asparagales > Asparagaceae > Asparagus > Asparagus setaceus. The sequence goes on along the minus strand of CM022703.1, from coordinate 17,534,041 downwards.
CTAGATTTTCTAGCCAACATCGTTGTTGTAACAAAGAAGAACAGTAAGATCTGGTTCTGTATTGACTTCAGAGATCTCAACTTCGCTTGCCCGAAAGATGAGTTTCCTCTCCTTATCACAAATGTCATGGTTGAAAATATGTGTAGGTTTGAGAGGATGTCATTCATGGATGGCTTTTCTGGATACAACCAAATCAAAATGCATCCGGATGATCACAAGCATATAGCTTTTAGAATACCCTTGAGAATATATTGCTATACAGTAATGCCCTTTAATCTAAAAAAAATACTAGAGCCACCTACCAACGTGCAATGAACACAATCTTTCATGAGTATTTGTGCAAGATGGTGGAATGCTATGTTGATGAACTCGCAATCAAAAGTCATCGCAAAGAGGATCACCTCAATGATTTGAGAACGGTGTTCGAGATCATGCAAAAACACCAACTCCAGATGAAACCAATCAAGTCTGTTCTGGGGGTTTCATCAGGAAAATTCCTTGGATTTATTGTCACATCTAAAGGTATACATTATATCACCTTCACTCCTAATGACATGCTCATTAAGGACAACCACCACAACCGACCTCTCTATTACTCTGGGTATATCGATTCAATAAAGATTGAATGAATTCATATTGATCCAGGATCCGCTTTGAGCATCATTCCGTGAAGGCTCTTTAGCTTCTTGGGTATTCCTCTCTACAAGCTCTCGAGAACAACCACTACTATTTTTAGATTCAATTCCAGCAGTAGCCGGTCGCTTGAAAAGATCCGACTTAATTATCAGATCGGCTATCTAAAAATGGAGGTGACATGCTATGTCATTTATATTGACCTAGAGAAAGTCATAGCCATCTAAGGGATGCCGTCTCCGAGAAATCTTAAAGAACTCAGAGGTTTACAGGGAAGTCTGGCCTACATCCACAGTTTTATAGCCAATCTATTCAAACAATGCCAACCATTTCAAAGACTTATGAAGAAGGGTGTTTCATTTATTTGGGATGATTCATATCGAAAAGTTTCTGATGAGATCAAAGAATATCTCACGAAGTCACCTGTTCTAGCCGTGCCGGTATCGGGAAAATCATTCTTGATCTACGTCAGAGCTATGGATCATTCCTTTGGAGCATTTCTTACTCAGAAAAATAACAATGGTCATGAACAAGCCATATATTATCTCAGCCGGACTAATGATTAGCGCCAAGCATCGCTATAATCCGCTTGAAAAAGAGTTCCTAGCTCTGATTTTTGCGGTCCAGAAGGTGTGGCACTGCCTAACCGTCCAATCCATCCACGTCATCTCAAGAGTCAATCCTCTACAGATACTCATAACAAAGCCTGGATCCTTAAACTCCAGGCTTATGAAATGGGCAATACTGCCTCCTCAGTACGACATGTCATTCATACCTCAAAAAGCAGTCAAGGGACAAGCAATAGCGAACTTCCTTGCAGATCATCCTATCCCTGAGTCTTTCAAACTACACAAAGACATTCCAGATGAGGTATTTAAATCTAGTGTTACCTTAGACCACCAAGTGTGGCAACTTTACTTCTACAGCACGTCACGTCGCAGTCACAAATGAATGATCATCGCAGGTGTGGGGGTAGTGCTTATTAATCCCTATGGTCATGTCCTTCCTTGGGCTTATTCGTTAACCGAGACATATTCTAACAACGTGGCTGAGTACAATGTCCTCATAATCAGCTTACAACTTGGCCCAAGACATGGGTACGAAATACCTCGAAGCACATGGTGATTCTAAGTTAATCATCAATCAGATAAAAGGGGAGTATGAGGTCTGACACAATGACCTCTTACCATACCATGAAGCAGCATTGAAACTCGCTCATTCTTTTGAAGGCTTCTACATCGACTATATAGCTCACCTCGAGAATACTTACGCGGATGCCTTAGCATCACAAGCAGCTACTTTAACCTTAACCTCTAAGTCTACCAAGCAGATTACGGTAGCTAGCCCCCAGTTATACTATCCCAAACAGATCCTAAAAGCCAATGAGGTACATGCTACGTTGGGGGGTTTTGAGCCCAATGATTGGCATTATCCGATTATTGACTATGTCTTGTACGGTATTGATGTGTTGTGAAGGTAGTGTCGAGATTGCAAGTGCACAATCAAGTTATAGTATAGATACAATGTCGATCCCACGAGAAAGGTGTGTAGAAAAAAATTCTAAACTTGGTTCTAGAGTTGCGTGTGGACAGAGAGAAGTGAAAGTGTAGGGATATAAAGAGTGTGTGATTGTTTACACATAAAATAAAATTAGAACAAGAGGGGAGAAAGAGAGTGAACAAATAAAACAAAATAAAGACTAAATAAGGAGGAGAAATAAAAAATAGAAAAGAATAAAATCAATAAAAGAAAAATAATCAAAAAGAGGAAAATTAAAATAAATAAAAGATGGAGGAAATCAAGTAAAAAGATAGGAATCTAGAATTGAACTCAATAGTGAATTTCATTTATAATTTATGAACTACTCTCTTTTATCACATTTTACTTTAGATTTACTAAGCATAGACTATCAAATTACTTAAGGAAAGTATAATCTATTAAATTATCATCCAAACAAAATTATCATTCATGAAAAGAACAATAACTAGATAGTAATTCTAGAATTCATAAGCATAACCTATTAAACCACTCAAGATAAGCATAGATTATCAAATTCTTCTTTACCAATTAGTTCTCTAGTTGATTATCCTAAACATGATTATTTTAAGTACAAGAGAGCAATCTATAAATCATAAAAGAAATTAAACTGGTTTTATACAATTCTAAAATTCCTACAACATTTAGTTACTCATTTTACAAAATAAAATAAAAAATAATAAAAGAACAAGAAAAGAGATCTAAATTATAAGAAAATAAAAATTAACTAATAAAAATAAAAAACAAGAACAAGAAAATAAAAATCTAAACTATAAGCATAAAGAAAATCTAATTAACAAAAATAAAAGAGCATAAAAGTAAATCTACACTATAAAAAATACAAGAAAAGAAATAAACAACAAGATAATAAAAGAGCATGAAAGTGAATCTACATTATATGACATAAAAATACATCTAATCTAACAACATAAAAATAAAATAAAATAAAATAAAATCCTAAAGCATGAATTTCTAAAATAAGAAAATAGAAGAGAAAAATAAAACTTACATTGCAAGGGGTTGGCCCATTGAAAGAAAATCTTCATCTTTATCTTCATCAACAAAGAAGAAGAAAAGAAAATTTAAAAGGTGAAAAAAATTATTTTTATTAATTACAAATAAAGTTTATAATTTTGAAAGGTCTTCTCAATTAAGAGTGACCCTCCTCTCCAAATGGAGATTATTATAAAATTTTCCACACCCTAAACCCTCAATCTCTACTCCTATTTATAGAGTACATCAATCATTATTAGCCCTTAAATCAAACTTAACCTCCAAGTAAAATTATTTCACCTTTAATATGTAACTGTTTATTGAGTATCTATACTGATATCAATATAGCTATCGATCTTGGTATTGATACAAGTTTTATACTTATATCGATACATGTTTAATTAATTTACTTGATACAAGTTTCGATATAAGTTTCGATACTTATATCAATACTTCTTCGACTCTGAATTTGGCTAAAATTCATAAACTCTTTGTTCGGGCTTCTATGGGCTTGTTGGCTCGATCTTGGGCTTCAATAAAAGCTTCAATAATAGGTAGAAAATTGAGAGAACTTAGTTTTTGGGCTCTTATTCATTAAATCTTCATTAACCTGTAAATTAAGATAAAGATACTTATTAGTAAATATTTTATTTAAAATAAAATAGATAATGAGGGTATAAATGTGTAATAAAATATGATGATCAAATACCTCCACACAAAAGCTTTTGCTAGTCCTCTAGAAAAGAAAAATAAAAAGGAAAGAAAGAAAAATTCTAACTCATTTTACAAAAATCGAGGTTGTATTTAGCACTTACAATGAGCCTTTAAACCCCTAGATTACCCTAGAGAATAAGTTATAGTCTCGTGAGAGTTTGTAGTGAATATATCCACAAAATTCATCAACTTGCCAATTTGAAGAAGTCAATGTATAATTAATTTACTCGATATATTTAAACAATCTAATTGAAGCTAGTTTTTATTCAAGAAAATATTTTAATGTATAACTCCAAAGTAAATCACTTAGAAAATCTTTTCATTATAGTAATAAAAACTAAGTCTAACTTAGAAATTTAATTAAAAGTTTTAAAAAGAATATGCTAACTCTTTGTTTCAAATAATTTTCAAGTCTCTTGATTAATTTATTTTTCAAGAACATATATACAAATATAACTATATATATATATAACTATATATATATATATATATATATATATATATATATATATATATATATATATATATAAATTATTATTAGTATTTTTTAACACTCTTTATTTCTTGGTGATTTTGTTATACTTTATCGAGATTTCTAAGTGACTATTTAACGAGTTTTGGGCTAATGAATCCCAACCCAATTGAGCTTAGGTCATTAAGTAGGAAATACTCCTTGGGCTTAATTACTCGGTTAACTTAGGGAAATACTCCTCGGACTTAATTACTCTATTAACTTAGGCTTAGTAAGATAGAGCTACCTTGGAGTTCAAGAGAATTTTTATTGGTGCTCATTTTTGTAGTCTTCTTTTTGTTAATATTTTAAAATTTTATTTTATATATATATATATATATATATATATATATATATATATATATATATATATATATATATATATATATATATATATATATATATATATATATATATATATATATATATATATATATATATATATATATATATATATATATATATATATATATATATATATATATATATATATATATATATATATATATATATATATATATATATATATATATATATATCAAGAGAACTTAATAAATTAATTTCTACTCTAAGCTAAGTGTGCAAAACTTCATTATTAAAAGTCTAAGTTGGACTATAGTAAAGTATACTACTTTGAAACTTATTTCTTAGGAAATTTATTTAGAGTTATCATAAAAAGTCAAATTGAGTATAAAGCTAACTAAAATTAGAAATTTTAAAATTTATTAAGTAGATCAATTATTAATTAACTCTATCAAGTTGGCAAGTGATAATAATTTTTTAGGAAAGAAAAGAAAAGAAAATATGAACTGAAAAGAAGAAAAATGATAAAATAAAGAGAAAAGATGACTAGTCTCCACCCAGCACCTAAATTTTACATTATCCTCAATGCAAACTCTATGATGCACAAAGTAAAGCAGATAGAAAATGAAGCACGATATATTTATGTGGTTGACCTAGTACAATGATAAAAATCTGCAATTATCTTTGGTATGAGGAGGATGTAGCTAAAAATTCTTTTTTTCTCTCTCTTTTTTTCTTTCAAACGATTTTTTTATTTTATTCCTTTTTATTTTTTCTTATTTTTTATTTTTTCAAAAGAACAAGAAACTCTCAAGTCTTGAGAAGAATAAATTTTTTTCTTATTATTATGAGATAAAGAATAAAGATGTAGAATAAAAGATTAAAATGAAAAGCTCACATTTTATATTAAATCCTACCTTATTGCTGAAAATTCTACCCCAGATTTTAAATAAGTTTAGAATGATAAACTCAATGATGTGCTTAAGTTCTATATATTCGAGGTTTTTAAAGATTTTTGCAGTATTTGAAGGCAGGTAGGTAGAGGTTTATGCATTTTAAATTTTAGGTGTTGATTAAACAGAAAGCAAGTCTCAGATTTGAACTCAGGTTCCTCATGAATGAAAGTTTATCCTAACACAACCAGTTCTTCTTTAAAAATTTTCTCAAACTCAAGATTCATGGTTGAGGTATGATAAGTTGATTGTTCTATATTTTCTAGGAGTCTAAGCTCACTAGTAAAAAGTTCTTCAAAGCTGAGATCGATAAAACTTGTTTCGGACTCAGTGCTCTTCTTCTTAAAGACTAGTTCCGATTCTAACTCATCTTTAGTATCTTGAGCTCCTCGCTAAAGATCTGCTCAAAACTCGGGTCTGACACACTCTCTTTTTCTAACTCTTCACTCGAAATTTTCTAGATATAATTTACTTCTAGGAGTTGATCTGATGAATCGGTCGACTAGTTCCCTAGATTGAAAATATTGAGATCAACAGTCATGTTCCCAAAGGATAGATTTATTTGATCAATCTACAATTAATTAGAGCATTAGAAGTAGCTTAGCACGGTCTTCCTAAAATGTCAGGTATCTGACCTTTGGGATTGAAAACAGGCTGCATTTTTAAGACTATGAAATCCACTGAAAAAAAATAAGCTCCCCAACCTTAATCAAAATATCCTCTATCTCTCCCAAGGGGATTTTAACAGATCTATCAGCTAACTGTAAGGTGCATATTGTTAGTTTAAGTTCTCCTACACTAAGTTGCTGGTAAACCGAATAAGGAAGCAAATTGACACTAACCCTTAAATCTAAAAGTGCCTTATTAATGAATATATTTCCTATGCCACACGGGATAGTAGGACACTCAGGATCCTTATATTTTAAAGATATGGGCTTTGAGAGCATATCACTGATATTAGCAGTAAGAAAGACTTTCTTCGAAATATTTATTGTTATCTTCTTAGTGCACAAATCCTTCAAAAATTTTGCATAGGATGTGATTTGTTGGATGGCATCTAAGAGAGGAATGTTGACCATGGCCTGCTTAAAGGTTTCTAAGATCTTCTCCACCTGAGCGGAGTTTTTCCTAGGCCTGAGTCTATCTGGGAAGGGAGCAACTGATTTAAACCTATCAAAATTGAGCTCAGGTTCGGGTTCATGTTATTGGCCATCAAAAGGGGGTGATTGTTGAATAGAGTCATCAGAATGAAAGATAGTTTGTTCAGGTCCAGGAGTTTGACTCAGATGCATTCTAACTTGATTATTGACTTGTTTCCCTGACCGTAGTGAATGGATTGCATTCACTTGAGCTTGGTAAGTTGAACTTAACCCAATTTCCTTAGGGTTTGTAACAGGTTGACTCGGAAATTTTGTTTTCTCTCTTTCACTCACGGTGCTAGCTAGTTGACCGAGTTGAGTTTCTAACCTAGCTATGACTTGAGTGTTAGAATTGAGTACTTGACCGGTTGTCTACATGAAGGAATTTAGAGTGTTGGGTGTCTAAGTCTACATGTTGGTGGTCTATGTGGAAGTTTTAATCATAGCCTCTAAACCCCTTTCTAAGACACTGAAATGTTTCTCATAATCAGAACTTGGAGGAATCAGATTCATCGGCTGATTTGGAAGAGACTGGTTCTGGTATGCAGGATTGGGTTGTAAAAAAATATTTGGTGTATTGAATAGAACTGTGTTTCCTCTAGGAAATTGTGGAGTTTAAGAGGGAGTGAAAATTTTAATTTTTGAAAAAGTTTTCCTGATTCCATGTAAAATTTAAATAATTTCTCCAACCTGGATTGTAGGTTGGAGATAATGAATCATTTACAGGATGCTGGAATGTAATATTTACCTGACCTAGTAGTTGATTATTTCCAAAAAGAGGACATTCTTCTAAAACATGGGTTTGAGATATGCAGTTATGATATCTTGGGGCAGAAACTTGATTGATTTGAGCTGGGGCTCGTTCTCGAATTTTTAGGATCTCTAGCTTATGCAAGATTGTAGCCATCTTTGCTTCAGAGGTTATGTTTAACTCTAGAAAAAGACCACTGGATTTGGTTGGATAAATTGATGAAACTCTTTAATCACAGTATTCCCACTGCATGGTTTTCTCAGATAAACTCTCTAGGAATTCCAAGCTTCATCGGTATTTTTCTTCATAAAATCCCCTTGACACATCTATTCTAAGAAAGTTTTTGAAGAATAATCCAATTGTTCATAGATGATTTGGCATAATCACAACTTTTCTAGACCATTGTGAGGATATTGGATAAGAAGATCCTTAAACCTATCAAAATACTTTCAGAATGGCTCCACTGGAACTATCTTAAAATTTTAAATATTATTTCTAAGCTTAACCATTTTATGGATTGGGAAATTTTTTTTCAGAAAATAAAAAATAAATTCATCCCAGGTTGAGATAGAATTTGTGGGTAAGCTATACAGTCATTTCTTGGCCTTGTCCTTAAGAACAAATAAATCTAAGCTTAATCGCATCCTCAGATAGTTCCCTAATCTTAATCATAAGACAAACTTTCTCAAACTCGGAGATAAAAATGCAAACGTCTTTGGTTTCATTTCATTAGAATTTTGGAAGCATGTTTATGAAGTGCGGTCTAAGCTCAAAATTAGCTCCATTGATATTGGGTAGCCTAATGCAAGATGTGATTGCATTCCTAGTTAGATAACACATGTCTTAAAGAACGGGTGGATTAGGATTTGCCATTTCTTGGGTTTTAAAAATCGGTTCAACACCGATTAATCAATTGGTGTTATCCCTAATCCAAACTTGCATACACCAAAATAAATTCTTTTGAAATTTTTTCTTTTTCTTCTTTTTTTATTAACTAAAAAGGAAATTAGGAAAAAGTTCTAAGAAAAATAAAAGTTAGATTTTTAGATAAAACTCAAAGACCTAAAAGATAATTAAGACAAAAAGGAGAAGGATAAAAGAAAAAAACTAACTGAAAAAAATCAAGAGCAACCACTTTGAAACAATCACCCTTAATTTTAGGGTTAAGCCTAGTCTCAACTAGACCAGCTCCTAACCGAAAACTCCTTAAGAGAAAAGATTAAAGTTTACTTAGTCAGTTAGCCAGGTAAGGATAGTAATAGAGGGAGGTCAAAGACTAATTAAATACCTCATTCTTTACGGAGCGTTTTACGCAACCCCTAAACTTTGCCTTAGACACCAACAGATTTAAGTAAACTTAAACCGGTTTACTTAATGATTTCTTATTTCTTAATGAGTTCGTGTCCTTAGGGGCCAACATCTAATGAGTTTTAAAAGTTTGGGTTTGTGTAGTGAAGAATTAATGATTTGTGGGCTAAGAAAAGTGTAATGAAATTTCTCACTTATCTTGATTAGGGGGTATTGCCATTAAGAGTATTTTCAAGTGAGTGCTCAAATTAAAATGCTTAAATCACTTTGGTAAATTCCTACTACGATATGCAATGCAACCTAAAAATTAAAAACAACTACAAAAGGATGCAAAACGAAAATCTTTTTATTTTTTACTTTGCGTTAACAATCAAACAAATGAGAGAGAGAGAGAGAGAGAGAGAGAGAGAGAGAGAGAGAGAGAGAGAGAGAGAGAGAGAGAGAGAGAGAGAGCTCTTATTTAAATTTATTATCTTGCTAGTAATTGTTCAAGTAGAGGGTGGATTTGAGAGAGAGAGAGCTCTTATTTAAATTTATTATCTTGCTAGTAATTGTTCAAGTAGAGGGTGGATTTTATTAGTGTTGTTAGGAGAAATTTTTTATTTTTTATTACATCCTAATTATCTCTTAATTGTGAGAAACTAAACTAGAGGGTAGAATTAAAAATACTAAAAGAGGACTTATCTTTTCAAGCAGAATAAATCTTCAATCTTCAATCTTCAATTCTTAATTTTAAGCTTTAAAGTTGTTCATTCACAAGAAAACACACAAATCAAAGAACCAAAATAGAAAAATCTAAAGTATAAGCACCTTCTCAGGCAACAGCGTCAAAAACTTGATGTGTTGTAAAGATAGTGTTGAGATTGCAAGTGCACAATCAAGTTATAGTATAGATACAATATCGATCCTACGAAGAAGGTGTGTAGAAAAAATGCTAAACTTGGTCCAAGAGTTGCGTGTGGACATAGAGGAGTAAAAGTGTTGGGATATAAAGTGTGTGTGATTATTTACACATAAAAGAAAACTAGAACAAGAAGGGAGAAAGAGAGTGAACAAATAAAAGAAAACGAAGACTAAATAAGGAGGAGAAATAAAGAAAATAGAAAAGAATAAAATCAAGAAGAGAAAAATAAACAAAAAGAGGAAAATTAAAATTAGTAAAAGATGGAGGAAATCAAGTAAAGAAGATACGAATCTAGAATTGAGTCCACTAGTGAATTTCATTTAGAATTTATGAACTACTCTCTTTTTTCACATTTTACTTTAGATTTACTAAGCATACACTATCAAACCACTTAAGAAAAGCATAACCCATCAAATTTTCATCCAAGCAAAATTTTCGTTCATGAAAAAATAATAACTAGATAGTAATTTAAGAATTCATAAGCATAACCTATTAAATCACTCAAGATAAGCATAGATTATCAAATTTTTCTTCTACCAATTAGTGCTCTAGTTAATTATCCTAAACATGATCATTTTATGTACAAAAGAGCAATTCATAAATCATAAAAGAAATCAAACTAGTTTCATACAATTCTAGAATTCCTATAATTTTTAGTTACTCATGTTATGAAATAAAAAATAAGAAAATAAAAACATAAATGAACAAGAAAAGAGATCTAAACTATAAGAAAATAAAACTAACAAACAAAAATAAGAACAAGAACAATAAAAATCTAAACTATGAGCATAAAGAAAATCTAACTAAAAAATAAAAGAGCTTAAAAGTAAATCTACACTGTAAAAAGAAAAATATAAGAAAAAAATAAACAACAAGATAATAAAAGAGCATGAAAGTAAATCTACACTTTAAGACATAAAAATACATCTAATCTAACAACATAAAAATAAAACGAAAATAAAATTATAAATCATGAATTTCTAAAATAAGAAAATAGAAGAGAAAAATAAAACTTATATTGTAAGGGGTTGGCCCCTTGAAAGAAAATCTTCATCTTCATCTTCATCTTCATCAACAAAGACGAAGAAAAGAAAATTTGAAAGATGGAAAAATAATTATTTTATTAATTCTAAATAAAATTTATAATTTTGAAAGGTCTTCTCAATTAAGAGTGACCCTCTTCTCCAAATGGAGATTATTATAAAATTTTCCACACCCTAAACCCTCACTCTCTACCCCTATTTATAGAGCATCAATCATTATTAACCCTTAGATCAAACTTAGCACCCAAGTAAAATAATTTTAGCCTTTAATCTGTAACTATTTACTGGGTATCTGCGCTGGTATCGATACTGGTATCGATGCTAGTATTAATATAGGTATCGATAATAGTATTGATACAACTATTAATACTTATATCGATACTTCTTCAGCTTAGAATTTGACTGAAATTCTTGGACTCTTTGGGCTTCTATGGACTTGTTAGCTTGATCTTGGGCTTCAATAAGAGCTTCAATAATAGGTAGAAAATTGAGGGAGTTGAAGTCTTTTGGGCACTTATTCATTAAATCTTCATTAACTTGTAAATTAAGATAAAATACTTATTAGTAAATATTTTATTTAAAATAAAATAGATAATGAGGGTATAAATATGTAATAAAATGCGATGATCAGGTATATTGCCAAACGATCCAAAGTAAGCAATCTCAATCCAAAGGAGAGCCTCTAGCTTCTTCTACGATTCTGCCACATAAACGTTGTATTGCAGATTGTTCGATGACATATTGCTTAGATGCTTGTCATTGAGGGAAGCCCAAGAGGTGCTTAAATAAGCCTATGATGGTACGTGTGGAGCTCATCAACCTGGACCTAAACTCTAAGACCGAATCGTCATCTAAGCTATTATTAGCCGACGATGATCGCGGATGCGGTGGCCTACGCGTGCCTGTTCTATGTAGACTTCTTACACTAACCCCCAGAAGAATTACATCCGACAATAGCCTCATGGTCATTTGAAATGTGGGAAATTGACGTTATCGGGCCAATTAGCCCACTATTTGCTAAAGGCCATCGATTCATCTTGGCTATCACTGATTACTTCTCTAAGTGGGCTGAAGCCATCCCACTCAAAGAAGTCAAGACTTCTAATGAGATTAAGTTCTTGAAACACCACGTCATCTATCGATTTGGCATCCTTCGAAGGATAGTCCATGATAATAGTCTACAATTCATCTGCCGATCATTCTTTAAATTCTATGATAAATTTAGGATATAAGATGTGGCTTCCACGCCATACGATCTGGCTACTAATGGTCTGGCCGAAGCTTTTAATACGACCATTATTATGCTTCTGAAGAGGTTTGTCTCTTCTAACAAGCGAGATTGCGACGAGAAGCTCAGAGAGTGTCTTTGGGCCTATCGAACAAAGGTCCATACTCCCACAGGCTCTATGCCTTTTTCCTTGGTACACAAATGTGAAGCTGTGATATTATTAGAGATCCAAATCCTGTCATTGAGAACTACTCTCGCAGAAAAGATGACAACAGAAGAACACCATTAAAGGCACCTCCAAGAACTAGAGGCGCTGGATGAGTTGAGACTTAAAACTCAATAGCGAATCGAGATGTATCAATCTCGAATCTCAAGAGCCTTCAATAGGAGAGTCAAAGAATGATCCTTTAAAGAAGGAGCCTTGGTCTTAGGTGTTCGCCGACCCATGGTTATGATACATAAGACTAAAGATAAATTCTAACCTAAATGGGAAGGCTCATTCGTAGTAGAGATAGTCTACTCAAATGGGGCGCACTGCCTGATTGATCCAAATGGCAATAGGCTTATGGCGCCAGTCAACGAGAAATTTCTCAAGAAATATTATCCTTGAACTAAGTCTTTTTCATCTCCCCATGGAGATATAAGTCACGTTTAAAGTCTTCACCTCTGACCATGAGAATGACATCTCAACCAAAATTATCAATAATTCAATTCTAACAAAATCAAGTTAACACTACACCTCTGTAACCCTGGGATTTCTTGCCACCGTCATGTTAATATTACACCTCTGAATGGTTTGGGTTTCTTAAGATCTGACTAGTTAACACTACACGTTTGTCAAAATTGATCAGTTAACATTACAATTCTATTGATTTTTCACACAGTTAAGTTAACACGACACTTCCAATCAGTAGTTGTCCCTTGGACTCCCTTGAACCTGAATGGTTAATATCACAGCTCTATCGGTTGTTCCATCTGACACATTAACACCACATCTCTATCAAAGTCTCTCAGTATTGTCATGTTAATATTACACCACTGGACAGTACTAATTCTTCAAACTTAATATGTTAACACCACACCTCTATCAGTATGATTCTGTCAGCTGGTTAACATTGTACCTCTATTGACTCCTTTCCTCATATAGGTTAATTGAATCTCATAACTCAGCCATTTTCCCCTCAGAGTCATTCGTGATTCTAAATTTCATATGATATGTCAATATTATACCTCTATCGTTCAAATCCAAAAGTAAAAAGTTCTTTATTGCCGAAAAAGAACTAAGTCATTACAAAAGTGAAGGATGCAATATGAAGATAAGCCAAGATCATTGGCAATACAAGGACCTGATACATTCGACGCACTGAGCCATTCCAGTTTCGCGCACATCAAAGGCACTCTTCAAAGCCTGCTCCTTCAAAGTCTCCAGATCAGCTAGAGATGCTCGGGCTTTGATAGCTTCTAACTGATCCCATTCCATCTTTAAGCGTTTCACTCTATGGGTACATTCAGCGACCAATTCAATGGACTTTGCCTCAAGCTCTTCTTTTTGTTTCTGAGCCATCTCCAACTTAGCTTGCTCTTCAGCTATAATAGCCTTAGCTCTGTTAATGGTGGCTTCCCTCTCAAAGATGGCACTAGTAATTTTAGTATTCTCACTATCAATCTCAGCAAGGCTAGTGGTTAATTCTTGAAGCCATTGATTGACTTCTTCCACCTCCTTGCATGCAGCCTCTTCGAGTTTACGGCACTCTACCGTAAGACGATGGAACTCAAGTTCTACAATAGTAGTGACATCGGCCTCACTAAGATGTTGCAACTCTAGAAAATAGAGTTCAGCTTTGTCAATTATCTTCTTGTAAGGTTTGACACGTTTAGCTCTAGCAATTGATGAAATAATGTCAAGCTTACCCTGCAATAAACATTTAGTGCGAGAAGATAGTCCTTTGGTGGCGGACAGAGCACTTTTGACACTTTGGCTAAATAGCTTTATTAAGCTTTCAGCTGAAATATAAACCTCTGATTTAGCTGAGTCGTCAGAGTCCAGAGATATAGGAGTTTCTGCTAGCCTTGGTAGACCCGCTTCAATCACCATGACTATAGCCTTAGTTGTGACAAAGGGTGCGGTTGATATCATTTGCAATTGATCCCCACTTGGTATAAAATATGAAACGAGTGAAACTAAAATGCTCAAAATATTAATTGAAGTGGAGGAAGCGGGAGTCGTTGTGACCAAAGGATCAGAGTGCTGTATGACCAATGCTGTCATCGTGGGCACGACCGTAGGCTCGATATCAACGTTGGCGATCTCGGCCCATGGTTCAATGGAATTTTTTGCTGATGCTATTTCAATCTAGGGTTCGAACCTTGGAGGCACCCCCATTTCATCTCCTCGAGGTTGCAGAGAAATTGGCACATCTCCTTCAGATTCGGATGTACCTGCAATGAAAACCAAGCAGCTAGAAACTGAAGGTTTGGCGATGAAAGGAGGCACATCAGTCATGACTCCAATGTCAGGTTCAGCCTCATTGTCTGTAATACCAGGGAAGTAAGATGTTAGTTAAAGTTAAAATAACTACATCATCCCTGCGAACAAAAAACATACTTGAGACGTAGGAGGATCCCCCTACATCATCTCCTAGTAGGGATTCATCAATATCGGTGAAGTAAACGTTAGTGTCATAGTCGACTTTTTCTTCCTCTTCCTCTACTAAATCCACCCAATCGATGTGCGTGGATTCCTTATCAGCAAACAAGGAATACACATAATCAGAGCATATACTTATCATGATGGTGACCAAAAAAAAAAAAGAAAAAGAAAAAGAAAAAGAAAATTACCTGAAGTAGCCGCATGTTCAACCATTGGCTCATGCGCTAAGGCTACAGAGGATTTTTCCTTTGCCTAAGGAGGTTCCTCTATTACTAGAGATTTCTTCTTCAAAGGCAATTCTAAGCGTCAACATTTAGGCAGCTCTTGTGGACGTTGAGCTTGTCGTGGTCATTTTCCATGAGCTCCTCTACCTGCTATCTCTCGATGGATCGTCAGCTCCCATATACTGATACCAATGGGTCTACGTAGCAGTGACTTGTCAGCGGGTGCACCCGAGTCATCGTCATCCTCATCTAACATAGCTTGTGCTTGGTACTCTTGAAGCCCAGGCTCTCAACTTTTGGATCCTTTCTTGGAGGCCTCTTTGTACTTCCGGATGAACCACTTTACATCAGTCTTGTTCACCTGGAAGTTTGAATTAGGGACGTTCACCGCGCTATACCATTTATAAAATCCTAACGTCATATAGCAGTTAGGAACATTGTAGGGCAAGATGAATGTGGCACCAGTGCCCCTAGTAGCAAAGTGATACCAAGCACGAGCTCCATCAACGAGACTTTCAGAACACGATAGCCCTGTGTTCGGGTTACCAACATAAAGCTAGTCAAATCCAAACTGCTGCATAAAATGGCAAGATAGATAGGGCTCAATATAACACTGAGTCCCATTCAAGAGAGCAACAAGATGCCCAGGTCTAATGTTAACCAACCTGATGAAACAACTGCTGGTTAGGCAAGTAAATCCCTCAGGACTAGGACCATCCTCGAATTCATCTCCAAAGTTAGCGCTAGCAATCTCGAGGAAGTAACAGTATAGATGACAATGGTCCTTATTCCGCACAATTTGGTAGATCCCCACAGCGTACTTGACAGTCCACTTTGAGGACTCGTACCGCTGTAGTAATGCATTCATGCCTGGTGGTGGCGGACATAAGGGAAGAGTAATGGAATGTATACCACATCATCAAATAGGTGTACTGTAGCTGCACCCTGGGATTCAAGACTTATTTTCTTGGGCAGCCACCTTGTTGATTCAAATATTCAGTTGCTAGCTCCCTTAATCCATGACGAATGCAGTTGATCATGGCTGGGAGCAAAGCCAGATTGTACCCATGAGCAATCAAGATTGCAGGGTATAATACTTTGATGGATATATAGTCTTTTGGACAAGAGGGCACGACACATCCTTTCAACCAGATTAAAAGGAACCCGCAAGTAAAGCTTAGGCAAAGATAGGTTCTTCAGCTTGATGATGGAAGCTTTCAAACATATCTCCTGCATAGAATCTACACTCGTCCAATGCAGCAGTATGAAGTAGAGGACCATGCTTGAAAATCCTTTTTTCTACTTCGAGCCCAGTACTCGGAGGAATGGGCTATACTTTTCTTTTTTTTACTTGTGTTCCTAAAGAGATATTTTACTCAAGGTACGCGAGCAATATGGGACCATAGGCGACATTGGCAACCTTTTGGTGGTAGATGTGAAAGTGGCAAACCAACTCCTGGAATGTCTCACCAACATGGGCATAATGCTCCATACTCCTCAACTCCTCATTTGTGGGGAAGAACTCCTCGTATGGCCGCTCTGCCATTGGCAGCTGAGATACTTTAAACATCTCGTGCAGAGCTATTCCAATCTCCCTGCAAGAGTGAAGAAAGTATCGGTGTCAATATTATACAGCTCAAGAATGCTGTATAATACCGATGCGCAAATCTCGATGCCATATTGAGAAGCTCTCACTACAGAGTAGAGCCCCAACTCCCTTAGTCTCTCTCCATATATGGTAAGAGCAAAATCGATCAATCGATCCCACCACTTTGAGTCAGTTGTTCTAATCCACTTAGGAAACCTAGCATCTTCCTCCAAATACTGTCCATTGAGGCCGGCAAATTGATTGCCAAACATATTTAGGACCATAGGGACCTCATTCGTTGGAGCATCCTCTTTGACAGAGCCAGGACGGAGACCAATGATGCTAAGGCTAAAATGCCCCTCATGACATAAGCCACCTTCATGTTTTAAGCTTCCCACGATCATGATGTCCTGCTTGTTGATGATTGAGAATCACATTAGATGAGGAACAGTGATGTGCTATAGGAACATGAATGATACTTGTCACTCCATTGCTGGCAAGTAAAAATGGCGATCTCCTTGAACGTAATAGCAGCACTCCTTCTCCTGGTTAAAAATAGAAGTGTCTCCTAGGTTGCCATCGCCGAATAAAAATTTTGGTTTCCCCGACTGATCTCTTTTTGGGATAGAGAACTCATCATCCTTGATAAGCTCTTTTAAAGTGGTAGCACTCCCGTGATGGATCACGTTAATCCGTTCTTGGCTGCTCTCTTTGAAGAACATAGGAACGATGTCTCTGAAGACGTGCAATGTTAACGGATCTTGAGCTCCGTTATGACCAAAGTGATTATGCCGGCTAACATGCATATCTGGCAGAGGATCTACATAGAGAAAACAAAACAAGTTAAAAGACTAGACTCGAAAATCAACTAAGTGTTGGGTCTAAGGTGAAGCTCGTTAGACTTGCCTGAGCAAAGCTCATTCATGAGCGAAGTCCGCTCATTACTAAGCCCAAAAAATTGGCTAAGTGTTGCAAGTCTAGGCAAAGTTTGCCCACAATAGCACCGAACCTCAATCCTACGACCATGCTTGCTCACCAGCCTAAATGAGTTAATATAACTAACCTCACCCAAACGAGGTCTGTTCAATGGTGAACTTTGCTCAGACAAAGTTCGTCCAAAAGCCCAATATGCTAAACTGGCGAACATCACCCGAAGGTAAAGTTTGCCATGAAGAGAGCTATTGATGGTGGGTATTGAAGCTTCGTTGTCATCGGCGAAGCCAAAGATTAAGACCGAATATGGTCGTGAGAGATTCGCTATCAGCGGCAAAACTAATCAAAGTACTTTGAAGCACCATTCAAGCCCGATAAGGGCTATTTCAACAAGCAAAAATGCCCCGCCAATGATGGCCGAGCTGAGAAGGAAGATGGATTTTGAATTTACCTGACACCATCTCTAGCTGTGGCGGTGCTGTGGCAGTCTTCGGCCGATAAGATCAGTCGACGGCCTGCTTTCCCTTGATGAGTTGATGACGAGAAGCCATTGGGAAGAAAAGAAATTTGGGAGCCTTACAGCTTTGAAGATTTCAAAAGTTTTAGGGTTTTGGAAGTAAAGTGAAGATAAAAAAAGATGAACAGTCTATTATAGGCTTATAAGTGAGCTCTGTCCAAATATCTCGCCCTGAGCTCCGCCCAAATATCTCGCCTCAAGCTTCGCCCTAAGATTTTTCCTTGAACCTCGTCTAAGAGCGTTCTTCGCCTCAAATTTAGGCACAAAAATAGGAGATTTGAAATTTCAAATCACCTAAGCGAGTTTCACCTATTAGTCTAAGTGAATCTTGCCCGAACGCCAAATGAACTTTTTGCTAACCGACTTAACGAACTTCACCCAGGTTTGAGAATTGAGTGAACTTCATCTAATTTATTCAAGGACTTCACTTAGTGAATTTCATTCAATGATTTTTGCCAACAAATGAAGCCTGAGCCTCGCCTCAAATGCAAGAAGTACGTCATGCACAGATCAAACATGTGAAAGAAGATAGTTTTAAAAAAAAACTCTTTCATTGATCATAAAGGCTACATAAAAGGAAGTCTCAGACTCTCAAATTATAAGAGTAGTGAGCATTCGTTCCTCCAACCTCAACAACAGTCAAGATAAAAAAAGGAGAAACACAAATCAAGAACAGATCCTGTTCCCCAAACTATATGACAGTTGAGAAACATAAAGAAGCTACACTCAATAAGTGAGCTCCCATCCCCCCAAATTGTATGAAGATTAGGGAACAAAGGGAAGACACACAGACAAGACTCGATGGCAAGTCTGAGAAAGCCAGACGACATCTAATTATATTATAAGTCCACACTTGTGGAACTTAGTCGATCTCTGAGTCCTTACTTGTGGAACTCCATGCATCCTTCTTCAGGCGCCATCTCAGCCTCTGAACGGTCCTATATAAAGCATGATACTCAAAGCTCCGCACGTCCCTATCACGGATCACCTCGTGGCATGTTTCTAACCTGTTCTCGAGGATTTGCTCAAACTTAGCCTTCTTAGTGGAAAGCAACTCCACCAATTGGCAGAGAATGCGAGTCTCCTCCACCGAGTTGTCCTCTACCAGGGCTAACTCTGGTTGAAGCCACTTGATCTCAGCCTCTTTGTCGAAAGAGAACTTTGGTCGAGCAGATAATAACTTAGACATAGAGAAGATGAAGATGGAAGAGACTAGATGGAAGGGGGAGGGGGGAGGGGCTATTTATAAGCTTTCCAAAACCAACTTTCCCAAAATAAAATTTACTTCTTACGTGAAGTGATTAGACCTAACAAAGAGGCTAAAAGATAGCCTAAATCTTTGGTTGTTCGGCGAATCTCGCTGAATATTTGACCCTCAAGAGAGATCTTAGCTGCAAATCAAGGCGTGGATCTAAAGATAACAGTCTCGACAATCCTTGCCAATTAGCGAACTTCACCCAAACACTTAAAATTGGGTGAACTCCGGAAACTCACAGCTAAATGAACATCACTTAATAGAAGCTGTTCCCTTAAGCTTTAGCGTAAGTCAAGGACATGTGAGTTTCGTTCCAAACACAGAATTAGATGAATGCAAATGCTATTGAGCATCCGACCGAGATGAACCCATAAGAAAGGAAACTTTGTTTAACTGTGCACCTTTGCCGACCAAGTAGTCAAATGAAGACAAGTTTCAACTCAAGCGAGACAACTCAAGTTATGCTCAACAGTACACCTCTGATTATTACCCAAAATATTTCAATCCCTGTTACAAGTCAATAACAGGATTTCAAAAACTTTAGGGGGGGGGGGGTCTTATAGACGGTTAAAATATACTTCCTCTTAGACCAACGCTCAGTCCAAGTCCAAGAAGTGAACGCTTATGGGCTAAACCATTCATATGAGCTCAAACACAAGTCCATGACGAAGATCACCCGAACCATAGCGAAGCTTGCCCAAATCTCATGTGAACTTCACCTAAAAGACCCATGTGAGTCACGTCATCCAGACCCTAAGGGAAGTGGGTTGTCCACGTTCTAGCAAAGTTCGCTAGAACGAACTTCGCCCATGACCGCTTAGCAAGCTTCGCCCCTGACTGTTATTGGCAAACCTCAACTATTTTTGTGAAAACAGTTCTCCCCCATTACCTTCTAAGTTAATGGCCACTAAATCCACATTTAAGGGCCAGTATCTCTCTCTCTCTCAGCCTATAAGAGGAGGGGAGATTGCTTAGTTTTAGGTATTTGGCAATTTAGCAACATGAAATAGCTATTTACTTGAAGACTTCAGCATTTTCAAAGAAGCCCCGACAATCTTCAACTAGCAAAAGACTTAATGCTTTAGTCAGACCATCAACGGAGTACGAGATCGATGCTTCATCGGTACACGGAAAACAACCCAGCTATAAATAAAATTGTCTCATTCTTCTTAAAATTGTAATCTTAAGTCAGTTGTAATTTTAAGACCAAAACACTTGTAAATAAGAAATGATTTGAGGTATATACTGTTTTTGAGGGTTAATTTTAGTCAATGTAAAATTTTGGGGTAAGTTTAAGTGAAAAAAATCAAAATGTTTCAGGTGTTTTCTAAAATTATCAAACTTACTAAGGATTTAGTGAGAGTTGCAACCATTTTGGGAGTTTAGTGCTCAAGTATAAGTTATGAGAGGTTTATGGAAATTAGTTTTTAATAATTAAAAAGGACACAACATTTTTAGATTTTTAATTATGGATAGTTACAATTTGTTTAGAATTAATAAAAATTTAATTATTAGAATTTTTACAATTTTGTGGATAGAATTTTTTAATTATGGATATGAATATTTTAATTTTAATGAGAAGTCTTAGGAAAATAGAATCAATTGGACACATGTCATCTTCTAATAGGATAGCAATTAGTTCTTGATATCGCTTCATATCAAATTTTGGTTAAAGGTTTTACCTTTAAAGTTTTTGAATATATATTATTAATTAGGATAATATTAGAATGTAATATTCAAAAGGATTAAGAGTAACATTGATTATGGAAAGTTTCTCCAAACTCACACTTTTATAAAGCATATAAGTATATATATAAGTATGACAATATGATAAAGGAGGATTCAATTATTATTTGACTAGTAATAAGTAAGGAAATGCAAGAATGTTTTGATGCCAAAAATAATATTTAACAGAGTATTAATCATTGCACTGCTTTGTATTGACAGGATAATAAAAGTTTAAGTGTGGCTGAAGGAAGGAGACCGAAATTCCAGATTTTTTCATCATAAGGCATCAATGAGAAGAAAAAAGTACAACACTGAGAAGCTTTTAGGAAGAGATGGCTTGTTAAAGGGCGATGAGATCAGTATAAGTAATGAGATCCTCGATTACTACACTTAAATACTCACAGCCATGGGACAACTGAATGTTGATGAATGTCTGGAGCGTATTTCGAATCGTATATCGCCGAATATGAATGAACAATTATGCAACGTGGTGGACGTTATTGAAATTCGTAGAGCAGCTTTTGAGATGCACCCAAAATAGTCTTCTTGTTCGGATGGCATGTCTCCTTTATTTTATCAGAAACATTGGTCAATAATTGGTAGTGATGTATGCAAAGCGGTATGACATTTCTTTTCCTCAACCATGAATAATACACATATTGTCTTGACTCCAAAATGTTGCAATCCTCAGGTTGTTTCAGATTATAGATCTATCAGTCTCTGTAATATGATTTACAAGATTATTACAAAAGTTATGGCTGATAGGTTGAAGTCTATTCTCCCTGTAATTATTTCACCACAACAAGAGTGCATTTGTGCTAGGTCAACTAATTACAGATAATGTAATTGTTGCATATGAATCTTTCCATTATTTAAAAATAAAAGGAGTAGGAATGTGGGATTAATGGTGGTAAAGATCGTTATCATCACCTTTTATTACACTTTAATATCCTCATTATCTATTTTATTTAAATAAATATATCACTAATAACGTTTTATGGCTAATATTTAATCCTTGGAGCCTGAGTAAAATAGAAGGGCTATTGTTTCTTAATATAGGCTATAAATAGGGGCAGAGGGTGAGGGGTTTGAGTGTGAAAAATTTTGTGAGACTCTATTTGGAGAGGAGGGTTACTCTTAATCGAGAAAACCTTCTAAAATTATAAACTTTATTTACAATTAATAAAAAAAATTACCTCTTCAAAATTTTCTTTTCTTCTCTTTATTGATTAATGAATATGAAGATGAAGATGAAGATGAATATGAACATGAAGATTTACTTTCAAGGGGCAAACCCTTACAATGTAAGTTTTCCTTTTTCTCTTTTATTTTCTTGCCTTAGAAATTCATGTTTAGGATTTTATTTTCTTTTTCTTTTTATATTGGTAGATTAGATTTATTTTGATGCATTGTAGAGTAGATTTATTTTCATGTTTGTTTATTATTTTCGTGCATTTATATTTTGTAGTATAGATTTACTTTCTTGCATTTTTATTTTTATAGTTTAGATTTATTTTTATGCTCTTTTATTTTTGTTGTTAGATTTCTTTCATGCTCATAGTTTAGATCTTTATTTTCTTTTTCTTGTTCTTACTTTTATAGTTAGTTTTATTTTTCTTGTATTTTTATTCTCTTTCTTTTGTGCTCTCTAGTCTAGGTTTTATTTTTTGTTTTATTTTTTAAAATGTGTAACTAAAATCTTGTAGGAAATCTAGAATTGTATGAAACTAGTTTGATTTTTTATGATTTTGGATTGCTCTCTTGTGCTTAAAATGATTGTGTTTAGGATAATCAACTAGAGAACTAATTGATAGAAGAAGAATTTGACAATCTATGCTTATCTTGAGTGATTTGATAGGTTATGCTTATGAATTCTAGAATTAATATCTAGTTGTTGTTCTTTTAATGAATATTGATTTTACTTGAATGATAATTTGATAGGTTATGCTTTTCTTAACTGGTTTAATAGTCTATGCTTAATAAATCTAAAGTAAAATGTGATAAAAAGAGAGTAGTTTATAAGTCCTAAATGGATTCAACTAGTGGATCCAATTCTAGATTCCTCATTCTCTAATTAATTTTCTCCATCTTTTACTTGTTGTGATTTTTCTCATTTTGATGAAATTTTTCTTTATTGATTTTGTTCTTTTCCATTTTATTCTTTATTTTCTTTTATTTATTTTCTTGATTTTATTTTTCACTAATTTCTTCATCTCTCTTTCTCCCCTCTTGATCTCGTTTCCTTTTATTTGTAAATAATCACACTTTCCTGATATCTCTCCACATTCACACTTTCCCTCCTAATTGTCAACACACAACTTTAGGAATCAATTTAGATTATTTTTTACACACCTTCCTTGTGGGATCGGCATTTTCTATACTATAACTTGATAGTTGTGCACTTGTAACTTTATTTTATTTAACCCCTATCAAGTTTTTGACGCCATTGTCGGGGAAGGTGCTTATAATTAGAATTTTTCTATTTTGATTCTTTGATTTGTGTGTTTTCTTGTGAAGGAATAACTTTGAAGCTTGAAGATTGAGGATTGAAGATTGAAGACTAAAGATTTGCTTTGCTTGAAAAGATAAGTCCTCTTTCTAGTATTGTCACGCCCCGCTTCCTAAATTACGCGGTAACGGGACGCGAACAAGCCCGCGACGTATTAGATCGGGGAGAGTAAAGTAAAAAAAACTCTTCTCCTCAACCTAATACGCCAAGCGTCAAGCAATAATCATAATATATCCACAGGTCTCCCAATCACAGTCAGCAAGAATATAATAAACAAATCCAGAACTACATGATACATATCACCAAAGGAAATATCATCCCAGACAAAAATAAATAACAGTTCAATACATCCAGATAAAAGCTAAACTGAATAGTCAACGGAACATCTACTGAACTAAAGAAAAGTATGACGAAGTCTAATGTTCAACATCTACTGCATAAATAAAAAGACTAGGCTTCTGTCGGTTCTTCTACCCCATCTGTGCGGCACTCCTACTGGAAATACTCCGTCTCCGATACCTCTCCATACTGGACCTGTCCGTCATCTAAATCTGACGTATACCAAGAGAATGGAGTACGTCAGCATGTATAACACACGGCAAGATCCCACAACGAAATGGCAGCATAATAATAAATATAAATGAATGCAAGTAATCAGAAACTGCGAACGATCCAAGTATAACAATCCGATTAACCATCCATGTAAATCC
Source organism: Asparagus setaceus (assembly GCA_012295165.1). NCBI lineage: Eukaryota > Viridiplantae > Streptophyta > Magnoliopsida > Asparagales > Asparagaceae > Asparagus > Asparagus setaceus. The sequence goes on along the minus strand of CM022703.1, from coordinate 17,509,911 downwards.
GGGTGAGATTATTATTTAGAAATCTACAAAGCGAGACGTAGTACGTCGAGCGAAATAATCCAAACAAGAAAACCCTCATGTATATATCATATGTCTCGGATTGTAAATAACTAAATGTTAACCCCAAACTATACATGGATGAAACATATAACTGGAAATAAAGCATCAACATGTGCATCTCAGGTGACCGTACAACCAGGTGCCCTAACTGTCAAATATCTCAACTCGATGTCCATATCTAGCCATTCTATAACAGGTCACTGGATCATAACTCTCACAAAGTCGAAGTTCATATCACCGGATAACTGACTGTTCACAAATCCTCTACGTGCATCCAATGCCGCTACACGAATCGGCCAGAGGACTACACGCAAACTGATTCCGGCCTGTCCAGACACAAGCAGGACTCAGGTGAATACACAAGTACACTGACTAAAGTGACTACACAAATTCAAACTTTAGCCCTACAAACCAACCCCAGTGACTACACGAATTCACTGGTGCGATTCTGAAAGATACATCAACAGCCATATCCGATCACATGTACCAAGACTTCCCCCCCCCCCCAAAACTCTCGTGATTCCAGGTTAACTACACGATCGTAATTAAATGCAAAATAGAAGGAATTATTCACATGAAATGTCGAGTTTCATAACCGTCACTTATACGATCGTAATTAAATAACCCAAAATATTCTTTTTCAAAAATTCTTTTAAAATTAGATTCACACCACGATTATTCTAAATAATATTTGTAAATAATAAATTCATAATTTAAATATTTTTTTTCTTTTTCAATAAATCTAATAATTCAAAATCCTTTTACAAAAATTATTCTTTTAAAAAATGATTTTCCTCATTATAATTAATTCCAAAAGTCCCTATAAACATATCCTTTCATCCAACCACTCGAAATTATTCTTAAACTGATTTTAACATGTTCCCTCATTACGAATAACATTGTTTCTCAAGTATAGTCGCCGCAATTTAAGCGTCGACTGCATAATTATTAATATAACAGCACAACTATTCTACAAAATTATGTAAATAATTTTCATACGGTATTAAATTAACGAAATAACGGTAAGAGGGATCTTGCCTACGAGTGAATTACGCTGATCGGTCAGGGCGGGTCACTTACGTACACGGACATAGCCGAAAGTCAAACGGTTAGGATATAAAAGAAAAGTGTTAGTAAAGACGAGCGATATTCGAAGTGGTATAGCGAGAGATATACAATGAGCCCAAGCGAAAGGGAGATACCGTGTGATAGTTGATATAAAGGGCTACGCTCTGGCGAATACGGTGGTGAAAATGGAGGCCGGAGGAGGTCGGAATCTGCGTACAAAGTCGGATCAACACCTAGTCAGCGAGTCACTGCCCGGGTCCTGGCCGGGTCAGGAACCATGACGGCGGGCTGAATCCGAGGTCAGAGGTGGTCGAGGAGGAAGACGAGGTAAGGGAAAGGCACGAGGCCGGCCAGAGCCGCGGTCCGGGCGGGCGGGAGGAAGAGGGCGCATGACAGAGGAATCAGGTGGGCACAGAGGAGAGGCGGCGGTGAGGTCAGGTCGTGGATAGCTGGGCCGGGGTCAGGCGGGTCGGCCGAGCCAGCTGGGTCGGGTGATGGGAATGAAAGAGAGAGAGAGAGAGAGAGAGAGAGAGAGAGAGAGAGAGAGAGAGAGAGAGAGAGAGAGAGAGAGAGAGAGAGAGAGAGAGAGAGAGAGTAAGGCTGGGTTTTCAAAAACAAAAATATTATATATAGGGTTAGGGTTAGGGTTAGGGTTAAGGCTATATTACAACATATAAAGTAGAAAATTAATTATTATAATGATAATTAACAAGAGTGATAATCATAAAAATTATCACACATATATATGTATTTTGTACGTACCAGATACCAAGCTCAGGTTTACAAAATCATTAATAATATCAATAATCAAGATTATGACTGAAAGTATTCACCGAAATTATTAAATTTATAATTTAGTTAAATCATTAAAATGAATGTAAAACTATATTTTGAATTCAGAGAATTCTGAAAATTTGAGAAAATATTAATAATACCTTTAGAAATAATATTTAATATTTAAATACTAGAAAATAATATTTAACATTCAAATACCAGAAAATAATATATAATATTAGAAAAGCAATATTAGAATATACATCGAAAAATATTAGAAAAATAATACTAGAAAATAATATTTAACATTCAAATACCAGAAAATAATATATAATATTAGAAAAGCAATATTAGAATATACATCGAAAAATATTAGAAAAATATGTATCGAAAATTCACGGGTGTTACAAGTATTTTTAATTCCACCCCACCCCTTTAGTTAGTTTCTCACATTAGAGGCAACTAGGATCTAATAAAAAAAATTTCTTTTGTCGACCCTAATAAAACCCACCCTCCACTTGAACAACTACTAACAAGATAATAAATTCAAACAAGAGCTCTCTCTTTCACATTTATTTAATTGTTAACCCTAATTAAAAATAAAAGATTTTATTTTTGCATCCTTTATAGTTGCTTTTAATTCCTAGGGTTCCATTGCATATAGTAGTTGGAATTCACCAAAGTGATTTGAACATTTTAATTTGACACACTTGAAAATACTCTTAAGGGCAATACCCACTAATTAAGATAAGGTGAGGAATTTCATCATCCTTTTCTTAGCCCACAAATCACTAATTTCTCACTACACAAACCCAAATCTTTAAAACTCATTAGACATTAGCCCCTAAGGGCTCGAGCTCATTAAGGAACAAGAAATTCTTAAGTGAACCGGTTTAAGTTTACTTGAGTCCGTTGGTTTCTAAGGTAAGGTTTAGTGGTTGCGTACAGCGCTCCGCAAGGAACGAGGTACTTAATTGGTGTTTGGCCTTCCTCTAGTACTATCCTTACATGGATAATTGACCAAGTAAACTTTAATATTTTCACTGAAAGAGTTTTTGGTTAGGAGCTGGTCTAGTTGAGTCTAGGCTTAACCCTAGGATTAAGGGTGATTGTTACAAGTGATTGAACTTGATTTATTTTAGTTAGGTTTTTCTTTTATCTTTCTCCTTCTTCTCTTTATCTTTTAGGTATTTTAGTTTTTCTCTTATAAAAAAAATAACTTGTGTTTGTTTTAGATCTTTTTCCGAATCTGCTCTTTACTTTTAAAAAAACCTCTTTTTAATTAACTTGTGTTTTTGTAGATTTTTTTCTCTAATTTTCTTTTTAGATATAAAAAAATAAAAATAATTTGTTTTAGTGTATGCGAGTTTGGATTAGAGATAATACCAATCGTATAATCCGTGTTGAACCAATTTTTGAAACCAAAGAAATGACAAATTCTAATCGACCCGTTCTTCAAGACATGTGTTATGCAACTAGGAATACAATCTTGTCTTGCATTAAGCTATTCGATGTCAATGGAGCTAATTTTGAGCTTAGACCACACTTCATAAACATGCTTTCAAAATTCTTAGGAAATAAAACTGAAGACGCTTATATTTTTATCTCCGAGTTTGAGGAAGTTTATCTTATGATCAAGATTAGAGAATTATCTAAGGATGCGATTAAGCTTAGATTTATCCCATTTGCTCTGAAGGACAAAGCCAAGAAATGACTGTATAGCTCTCAACATAGGATGAATTTGTTTCCATTTTTATTAAGAAAATTTTCCCTATCCATAAAACTGTTAAGCTTAGAAATATGATTCAGAATTTTAAGATAGTCCCAGGGGAGCAAATCTGGAAGTATTTTGATAGATTTAAGAATATTCTTATCCAATGTCCTCACCACGGTCTAGAAAAGTGGCGATTATGCCAAATCATATATAAAGGATTGGATTATTCTTCAAAAACTTTCTTAGAATCTATGTGTCAATGGGATTTCATGAAGAAAAATGCCGATAGGAAATTTTTAGAGAGTTTATCTGAGAAAACCATACAGTGGGAACACTGTGTGAAAGAGTTTCATCAGCTCCCAAAACAAAATCCAGTGGTACAATCCTGCATAGGTTAGAAGCTTTAGAAATCAAAGAACAAGCCCAGCTTAAATTAATTAAGTTTCCGCCGTAAATTATCATAACTGTCTTTTTCCAACCCATGTTTCAAAGGAATGTCCTCTCTTAGGAAATAATCAACCACTAAGTCAGGTAAACGCTGCATTCCAACATCCCGTGAATGATGATCCATTTTCTTCAACTTACAATCCAGGTTAGAGAAATCACGCAAATTTTATATCGAATCGAGGAAACTTCTTCTAAAATCAAAACCTCACTCCCACTTCAACCCAACCATTTTTCAGAGGAAACACAATTCCTTTCAATTCATAAAATAATTTCCAACAACCCAATCTACCTTATCCAAACCAGCCTCGTCATCATCAATTTGTAAATTATATTCCTCTGAGTTTTAATCATGATAAACGTCTCAGTGTTTTAGAAAAGGGTTTAGAGGCCATGATTAAAGCTTCTATACAGACTACCAACTTGTTGACTCAGACATCCAACACTTTGAATTTTTTTATGCAAACAACCGGACAAATGCTCAATTTTAACACCCAAGCCATAGCTAGATTAGAAACCTAACTTGGTCAACTAGCTAGTGCTATGAGTGAGAGAGAGAAGGGAAAATTTCTAAGTCAACCTGTGACCAACCCTAAGGATATGGGATCAAGTTCAACCTACCAAACCTACCAAGCTCAAGTGAATGCAATCTAATCAAGTTAGAATGCCTCCGAGTTAAACTCTTGAACTTGAATAAACTCTCTCTCCTTCTGATAACTCTATTCAACAATCGCCCCCTTCAAATGACCAAGAACCTGAACCCGAACTTGAGCTCAATTTTGATAGGTTTAAAGCGGTTGCTCCCTTCCCAAATAGACTCAGGCTTAGGAAAAATAAACCCCAAGTAGAGAAAATCCTAGAAACTTTTAAGCAAGTTAAGGTCAACATTCCTCTCTTAGATGAAATTGAATAAATCTCTTCTTATGCAAAATTTTTAAAAGATTTGTGCACTAAGAAGAGAACAATAAATATTTCGAAGAAAGTCTTTCTTGCTGCCAATATTAGTGAAATGCTCTTAAAGCCCATACCTTTGAAACATAACGATCCTGGCTGTCCTACTATCTCATGTGTCGTTGAAAATACCTTCATTGATAAGGCACTTTTAGACTTAGGGGTCAGTGTCAATGTGCTTTCTTTTTCAGTCTACCAGCAACTTGGTGTAGGAGAACTCAAACTAACCAGATGCACTTTATAGTTAGTTGATAGATCTGTTAAAGTCCTCATGGGAGAGATAGAGAATTTCTAATTAAAGTTGGAGAGTTTATTTTTCTAGTAGATTTCATAGTCTTAGAAATGCAGCTTGTTTCTAATCTCAAAGGTCAGATACCTGTTATTTTAGAAAGACCATTCTTAGTCACTTCTAATGCTTTGATTAATTGTAGAACTAGTCTAATAAAACTATCCTTTGGAAACATGACTATTGATCTCAATATTTTCAATCTAGGGAACCAGCCGACTGAAGTAAACTACATCTAAGAAATTTCAAGTGAAAAGTTAGGAGACGAGAGTGAGTCAGATCTGAGTTTTGAGGAGATCTTTAGTGAGGAGCTGAAGATACTAGATGAATTAGAATCAGAACAAGTCTTTCAAAAGGAAGGAACTGAGTTAGATACAAGTTTCTCTGATCTTAGCTTTGAAGAACTTTTCGCTGATGAGCTTAGATTCCTAGAAAATTTAGAACAACCGAATTAGCATATCTCAACCATGAATCTTGGGTTTAAATAAATTTTTAAAGAAGAACTGGTTGTGTTAGGATAAACTTTCATTCATGAGGAACCTGAGTTCAAATCTGAGACTTGATTTCTATCTGATCATCATCAAAAATTCAAAATGCATAACCCCCTTCATACCTACCTTCAAATGCTGCAGAAGTCATTGGAAATCTCAGAGTGTTCAGAATTAAAGCACATCACTGAGTTTATCATTTTAAACTTCTCTAAAATTTGGGGTAACATTTTTAGCAATAAGGTAGGAATCGATGTAGAGTGTGAGCTTTTCATGACCAGTGTTTTATTCTACATCTTTGCTTTTTTCTCATAATAATAAAAATAATAAAAAGAATTAATTCTTCTCTCATTTGAGAGTTTCTTGTCCTTTTGGAAAAAAAGAAGAAAAGAAAAAAATATTAAAAAATATGAAAATATATATAAAAAAGAATGAAAAAAATGAGAAAAAGAAAATTTTTTTGACTTCATCCTCCGCGTACCAAAGGTAATTGCAGATTTTTATTATTTCATCATTGTTCTAGGTCGACCGAACAAGTGTAAGTGCTTTATTTTTTATCTGTTTTACTTTATGCATCATAGAGTTTGCATTGAGAATAATGAAAATTTAGGTGTAGGGGTGGGGACTAGTCATATTTTCTCTTTATTTTACCATGTTTTTCTTTCTATTTCATATTTTCTTAGCTTTTCTTTCCTTAAAAAATTGTCAATTGCCAACTTAATAGAGTTAATTAATAATTGATCTACTTGATAAATTTTAAATTTTCTAATTCTTAGTTAGTTTTATACTCAAGTTAACCTTTTACGCCAACTCTAAATAAATTCCTTAAGAAATAATTTCTAAAGTAGTATACTTTACTTTAGTCCGCCAACTTAGACTTATAATTGAAGTAATGAAATTTTTGCATGTTTAGCTTGGAGTAGAAAATAAATTTTCAAAGCATTATTGATCCAAATATTTTTCTTAAGTGGTTTAATAGTCTATGCTTAATAAATCTAAAGTAAAATATGATAAAAAGAGTAGTTTATAAATTCTAAATGGATTCAACTAGTGGATTCAATTCTAGATTCCTCATTTCTCTAATTGATTTTCTCCATCTTTTACTTGTTGTGATTTTCCTCTTTTTGATCAAATTTCTCTATATTGATTTTGTTATTTTCCATTTTATTCTTTATTTTTTATTTGTTTTCTTGATTTTATTTTCTCTAATTTCTTCATCTCTCTTTCTCCCCTCTTGATCTAGTTTCCTTTTGTGTACAAATAATCACACTTTCCTCATATCTCTCTACATTCACACTTTCACTCCTAATTGTCAACATACAACTTTAGGAATCAATTTAGATTATTTTCTACACAGCTTCATCGAGGGATCAGCATCTTTTATACTATAACTTGATAGTTATGCTCTTGCAACTTTGTTTTATTTACCCCTTATTAGATCGATATGAGCAAAGCATATGATCGTGTGGAATAGCAATTTTTGAAGGCGATAATGTTGTGAATGGGGTTAGATCCAAAATGGGTGAAATGGACTATGCTGTGTATATCCACGGCTTCATATTTAGTGTTGATTAATGGTGTTCCACAGGGTAATATTGTTCCTCCGAGAGGTATACGACAGGGAGATCCAATGTCACTATATTTATTCCTTTCATGTGCAGAAGATCTTACAGCCCTTCTTAACAAAGCTGAAGAGGATGGCCTTATGCATGGTGTAACAGTAAGACGTCGAAGCCTAAGTGTGTCTCACTTACGTTTTTTAGATGATAGTGTATTGTTCTTACGAGCAACGCTAGAGGAATGTCATAAATTGAAAGAAATATTGAGGTTATATGAGTGCGCCCCAGGCCAGAAGATGAACATGGGGAAATCATCTATTTTCTTTAGCAAAAATGTTTCCTATGTAATGAGAAGGTCCATACAAAGTTGCATTAGTACACAAGAAGTGATGCATGATGATAGATATCTTGGAGTATCTCTATTTTGGGAAGAAGCAAGAGGATAATGTTTGAAAGCATAAAAGATCATATTTAGGGGAGACTCAAAGGCTGGAACGAAAAATTATCATCTCAAGCAGGTAGTGAGATTCTCATAATATCGGTTGCTCAGGCAATTCCAACTTACATAATGAGTTGTTTTTAGCTGCCAATTCAGCTCTTGAAGGAGATAAACTCAATGGTTGAAAATTTCTGGTGTGGGCAGAGGGATGGTGAGAGGAAAATTCATTGGATTAGTTGGAAACTTCCATGTTTATCAAAGCAACAAGGGGGAATGAGGTTCCGTGATCTTGAAGCTTTTAATGTGGCAATGCTAGCCAAGCTAGGTTGGAGAATTATCCAGTATCCAAACTCTCTAGTGGGACAAGTATTAAAATCAAAATATTTTCGTAATACAGATTTTTTAAAATGCAAAATATCCTATGAATGCTTCTGCAATATGGAAGAGCATTTGGTCATCAAGAGATCTATTACGAGAGGGTCTATAATGGAGAATTGGTGATGGAAAAAGTGCTAAAGTGTGGGGTGATCGTTGGGTAAGTAATGAGTTGAGGCTCTAATAGAGGTAGGAACAGGGAGACGGGTTCAGAACATGATTATGGATATTTTTGATAGAAAGGAAGCACTCAAGATACTCCAAATACCATTGATGTCGCACAAACCAAGTTGAAGTGTTTGTGGTATTGCTGTTATATATTTGGCAAAACCATAATAAGTGCGGATGGGGGAGTGCTCAAGAGATGCAAAATGGATTATTTACAATTCTAAGAAGTTTGTGAGGAATATTCAGATGCTAATTTAATTCAGCTTGGAAGTGTAATAACATCACCTTCGAGGTGGCTACCCCCTCCTCTAAGGTACTGGAGGATCAATAGCGATGGTGCTTGGAGTGACCCCGGGCAAACGACAGCTATAGGATTTGTGATCAGAAACGAAACAAGTGCATTTGTTGCTATCACTCCAAGCACTAATTCATTGAAACTAAAATAAGATTCTCTTTCACATCACCAAATAAACATATGGTGTAGTTATTTGTTAGTTTATTGTTAAGTATTAAATGAAACTTGGACTTAAACTATTTGCATTAGGTTTGCTTTATTACTTGCATTTGAAGCTAAACTTTTGGTGAGGTGGTACTTAACAAGAAACTAATAATGATATGGCCTTTGATTATTGAGTTGCTTAATGAAATTGTTTACTTCCCCACAAACACCGCTTTCGACAGTGATCCTTCAATGTCTTCTTCGCTTTTAATTCTGTTTTTTTCTTAGGGCAGAGAGGATCCATCAAGCGATTTAGAAATTGACATTTTAATAAAATATCTTATTTAATAATAAAAAAACAACGAGATGAGTGAGGAAATGACCAAAGTTTTTGATTTAATAAAAAAAGTTAAACGGGATAATCTAGAACCTACCCAACCAACCTCAACCTAATTTTCATTGTCGAGACCCATAAAAGGATTAAATCCTTGCAATCTAATTTTGTTAAGAAATAAAAAAAATACAGCTCTCAATTTTCATCTAACTTTCACATTTTTAATGAATAATGAAAAATTACTTTGGTTTCAATAAAAGAAAATATTGGACGTCACAAAAACAAAAAGAATTTGAAGTTTCACTCTAGAAATAACAACATATTTTTCTCATTACGCAAATTTCTGTATAATCATGAACTCTAAGCTTTTTATATAAGAATTGCACAAATTTTAACAAATGAGAAAAACTCAAACATACAAAGTATGAAGTATATATAATTGATACATGATGATATATATATCTGCTGATATATCCAGTATAACTGAAAAATATTCTCCAATATAATTATTAAATACATGAAATACATATCTCACCACAAACATAAAAACTAACCGATATACCAGCCGGATTTATTTCCAACATATTCATATTAGCCCATTAGGGGATCAGGCTAATACAAATATTTGTTGTGTTCATGTATTCATAATTTCACAGGAACACCCCAGAGAATTACCATTTTACCCTTCAATCTTCCCTCTCACTAACCTTCACCATAAGCCCCCCATCCATATGCAAAATAATGGACAACTTGGGCTTGGCCACAAACCCCTCCAAAACCCTAACCTTAAACCTACTCACCACCGTGGCCGCCACCACTTTCAGCTGCGTAAACGCGATGTCGCGCCCCAAACACGTCCTCGGGCCCGCGTTAAACGCGAAGAACTTATACGACGGCTCGTGCCTCACTTTCCTGGTCTCCGGTGATATCCACCTCTCCGGTCTGAACTCCGAGCAGTCCTTCCCCCAGACACCCTCCATCCTCGCCATCGCGTAAGACGAAAAAAGTACTCTTCTGTTCTGGTGCACCACGACGCCGCTGGGGAGCCTGTCCGGCTTCAGCACCCCCTTGTGCTCGAACGGCACGGGCGGGTACAGCCTGAGAGACTCGCACAGCGCGGCGTGTAGGTAGACCAGTCTGCCAAGATCCTCCAATCCTTGAGTTTTGATCTCGTCGAGGATCTTCGCCTCAACGGTCGGGTTCTTCGCTATCAGATAGAAGAACCATGTCAGAGCCGAGCTTATTGTGTCACGCCCCGCGATCATCAGATTCAGTACGGTGTCACGGAGAAACACGTCCAAGTTGTTGAATCCGTTGTCGGCGATTTCGCCTTCGGAATCTAGGTAGGATGTGATGAGATCCCCGTTTTCGCCCCTCTTGGCCTCTTTTCGTTGGTTGACGTATTTAACGATGAAGTGGTCTAAAACTTTCACAGCGTTGGCGAGCCTTTTCTCCGGTCCGATGTTGAGCTTCCTCATCAGCCCCCACCACGTCTTCGGCATGTTGTGCCGTAAAAACACTACTTCTTCGGCGTCGTCCATCGCGTTTGCGAACGGAACGGTTGGAAATCCGATCGATAAGCAACCAGGGTCGACGCCGAAGACCAACATGCAAGTAATATCAAAGCTTAATCTCATGAAAACATCTTGTAAATCTAGGGTTTTTTTTGGGTTTTGGGCAAAGTGGTCAAGGAGAGGGATTAGGCTCTTGTGCACTTTCCCTTTGCTTGCATCAATGACATAAGAGCGGAACTTTGGCGTGGACATTAGGGAATGAGCCTTCTTTCTTTGGAACTTCCATGAATCTTGGTCCGAGTTGAAGATGCCGTTGCCAAGGAAGTCGAACATGTCGGCGAAATCGTCGCCTTTTGGGTAATTCAAGAAGTTGGCGTTGAAGACGTGGTTGACATTCGCGGGGTCGCAGGTGAGGAGGACGTCATAGGAGGTGAAGGCGGGGGCGTTGAAGACGAAGGTGCAGCCGGAGGTGTGGAGGACGTCGGTAAGCCAGTCGTGGAGGCGGCGGCGGTGGATGACAACGTAGGGGATGTGGCCGAGGAGCGGCCAGGCTGGCGGCAGGCGGCGGCGGTTGAGGAGGAAGAAGATGAGGAAGAAGGAGAGGGAGAGGAGGAGCTCAGGGTAAGATGAGAAGATTGATAGGAATGATAATGACATGATTTTTAGTGAAATAAAGTTTGTTTTGTGTTTAGTGATGATTAGTAGAGAGGGTTCTTGTATTTATAAAGACAAAAGTGACTTTGTCAAATAGTAAACTTGTAACAAATGCTTTATCAATGTTTAACTAGTAGAAAGAGCAAGACTCCTATAAACTTAAGTGTATAAGAAATAGTCATACACCAACTTTTCTATCCATTGATGTTGCCTTGGGATCCGTGAAAGATATAAATCCCACTTTAAGATTTGTGCATCTCTTGATTTCACGGATCCCAAGGCAACATCAATGAATATAAAAGTTGGTGTATACTATTCCCTATCAACTTAAGTTTATAGGAGCCTTGCTATAGTAGAAAATCAAGTACCCACAGTGATCATAGTTAGAAATATAGAGCTAGTTTATGATTTCGTACTTAGATATTTTCCTAACGATTTCCAAAATAATTACCATTGTATTTCTATGAATTCACTTACTCTAAATTTTTCTTCAAGTCAAATGTGTAACAATTATAATGAAATTGGTTCGTCTATTAACTAGCCATTGGATTCGGACCCCTTTGAAATAGTCCAATCATCTTGTAAATCTCACAAATCTCCAAAAGGTAAAAATTTTAAACCAACAAATTCTTAATAGAACAAGAGTATTAATTACAAACATTTGACTATAATAACTGATATTAAATATGATCTAGAAATTTATAATTAGGTTAACATTTTTAATATAAAAATAAATTCAATCCTAACTTCTACGGTCATAATCGTTCAAAATATCTGGGTAGTTACGATTCACTCCATAAACAATTAACAATATATTCATGTGAAATTTCATTCATTATCAATTCTTTTTCTCGAGACAAAATTATAAACATATGAAGATGTGAAATTTTTACTGATGAGATAAATTGTCCAATCATCTTATTTCAGATAATTAAATCTGGAAATAGTCCATTTTAATGTTATAATTAAGCGACGCACTATATGTCTCATCGATTATGGCCTTTTATTTAGGTAATAGGTATCACATCTAGCTGATATACAACTATGCTAATAATGTTTTGTATACCAAAAAATTAAATAGCTTGATTGATAGAGTTTTAATCTGAAAGAGTGAAATTACGGATTTAAGCGGAGTTAATTGTTGCGAGTTGTTTAGCTAGAATTGTACAGTTTCGGGTAGAGCTAAATGGTTGAGCTACTCCAGTGACTTAAATCTAATTTGTTTTTTATAAGGCAAGGGATAATTAGTTATGGTTGTTGAGGTCGCTTTATGTCCAAATTCTTGGTTGAGGTAGTTTGAGTTGTTTTCTCTTTTTGATGTTGGGTCACCAAAAATCTCTATAACGACGACAAAAGAAATTTGGTCTTGATAGGTTGAGAATTGCATCATAGCAGGTTCTGAAAAGAAGTAGACTTATTTGACACAATGACACATGAGCAACTTTATTTAGACACGAAGTAGACTTAGTTGACACGTGAGCAACTTTATTTAGACACCCTTTCAATATTTGGACCTTGTGCTTGGATTAACTCTAGCCCAAGAGGTCTTGCTTGGATTAACTCTAGCCCAAGAGGTCTTTCTAATATAGCAAAATTACAATGACTAACCTTGATATTATTCTAAGTTAATTAATATCTCCAATGTACAGTTACGGTTAATCGCGGATAGACCTTTTGTAATGGTACAGTTGCGAATAGATCCCCTATAGTATTCTTGGTGCAGATGAATCTTATAAGGATTCTATGCCACTCTGAATCCATTTCAACCGTAAATTTCGATTAGATAAATTTGAACCGTCGGATTTTATTAAATCATGGATTTCTGACACGTGTCACATTCTTTATTCAAGTGAAAAATCACAATTGCTATTTTTATCTTTCAACAAAAATCAAGTTTAGAGTTTTAAAGTTGTTTTTATCATAATGATTTGGGCTTTAAAAGAGATAATGAGCTTTATGACACATTAGCGTATTGGGTTGGATCCAATAGATATCCATTAAATCACAACCTATTTCATAATCCCACATTTAAAAACTCATTTTATCTCCTTCAAAAGATTAGGGCAGAGATTTTGGAGAGCTTGGAGGCCAAGAGAAGAAAGATCTACACCCTAAGGCAAGTGTTTTTATCAGCTAAACTTGTTATTTAAAAATTCTAATTTATGGGCCTTTTAGATCTTGAGTTTCTCTATATTTTCGACCAAGAAAATTTTGATTTTGATTGCTTTTAATTCGTGGCTTTTGATCAAGGGGAGGATCTCTCTAAGAGGTAGATCTCAATCCACAATCTCTTTCAAGGAGAATGATCAATTGTTATAGATAAATAATACATTTGAATAGTTTTCTTTTGACAGTACAAAACTTAGATAGAAGTTGGTTTTGAATTTGATTTTGAATCGAGAAAGTATTTGATCGAAAACATTTTGGGAATTGCGGATTTCAGCACGAGCACATGCGCTCGACCCGACTAGCACGTGCTCAGTGAAATCCCGAGAATAGCTATAGTGTTTGAGTGCACGAGCCCAAATGAACACACGCACTCAAGTCGATTTTTCGAAGATGATTTCTGTTTTGGGTTTGTATTAGTCTGCTGTCAAAACTTAGCTGACATGGCATCGAGGTGAGCACGTGCGCCCAACCTCCAAATGCACGCAATCATTGTAAGAAAATAAATTCTTTCAATTTTTAGAAATTGATCCATTTGGGCTTGTTTTTCATGATTCCTTGGTTTCCTTTCATGTATTATGATGTTAGTTATGCAGTTAATCATGTTCTTGTTATCTTGAGATATAGCCGATGATAAATTAGTCATTTGGTTATAGTTCCTTATTATGATCGTTTTATTGAACTTATGATATATCATGTTTAAGTATGCAAGTAAGGCATGTTGTGCTATGTTATTGCATAGTGTGATCATATGCTCTTGCCATGTTATATTATGCTATGCCATGACCTAGTATTCATGGACCTTATGCATGTTGGCCTAGATTATACCATGTACCTTTTGTTTGTTCAGTACGTTATCATGAGACTTGGCCCTAGGGGTATGCATGATTAGCCACCCATAATATGGTATGTACATGATGATGATTGCATATATTTGGATATTGGGCGTGTCCCTCATGACACGAAATCAAGAATGTTCTTTGTTTGAAATTAAGAAAGTTCTCGATTTGGGATATATTTCTGCCATGAGTGGAGGCTCGTAATCCTCCACCTCTAAAAACTTGATCAAATATAAAATATGATAAACCAAGAAAGAGAAACTAATAAAGAGATCACGTATTTGTGTGTGTCAAGTCATGATGACTTGCGTTGGTATTTTATGGGCATGTTTTGTTTGCTTTGGAAACCCAGTCAGAGGGGGCACCCACTAGATGGATGTTCTCAATAGATTGAGTTATTCGGGCCTAGTGCATCTCATGTATATCCAAGTAATAAACATGTTCATGTGGGTTAATGAAAGGGAGGGATTTGGACATCTCATAGATAATGTGTGGCCTGGAGTTGTGCTTGAGCACTAGTTCCAGCTGAGTCTGTGCACTAAGTAAAGTAAGAATCCAAGTAATGTTTTCAGCGGGTAGGCCAAATACACATTACCATGTGAGAGCTTTCTCTAAATAAGATTAAATAAAAGTTGAGAATAGTTAGATACACACAATACCTTTGCATCACACTCCAGGAGCTAGGTGCATTCTCATTGATATCTCTGTGATGATGTTGTTCTGGTTATCTGCTTTTATCTGTTCCATATTCTGGATTTTAAGATGCATGTCCTTTTCATCCAAGCAAATAAAGTGATGCCATTATGTAGTATTTTTTACGTTTAAATCAGTCATGCATTCATGATACACGTTACATGTGTACAAACACTTCTTCATTTTACCACTTGCTAGACGATTTTCTGAGCATTCATGTTTGCACACCAGTGGTGAACTCAGACCTTCCATCCATGCTTTCAGGCAACCCTAAGTCTAGTGATCTTCAGTAGATAGAGTTTCTATTGACTGGTTTTTCTATCGGCTAAATTACCAAATTGGTATTTAAAGTAGGACTACTTAACCAATAAGGTATTTTAAAAAACTCCGGCGTCTTTATGGTATTTAAAGTAAACCCACTTATCCAACTAGATCCTTTTCCCTTTCCTCCTTCCCTCCATTCCCTCTCCTCCCCCTCCTCCTCCATCCCTCCTCCTCCTCCTCCTCCATCCCTCCTCCTCCATCCCTCCTCCTCCATCCCTCCTCCTCCTCCTCCTCCTCCATCCCTCCTCCTCCTCCTCCTCCATCCCTCCTCCTCCTCCTCCTCCTCCTCCTCCTCCTCCTCCTCCATCCCTCCTCCTCCATCCCTCCTCCTCCATCCCTCCTCCTCCATCCCTCCACCCTCTTTGTCATCGACCGCCCCTCCCCTCTCCTCGTGCTCGTCGATGGAGCCCCTCTTTGCCGCCGTCCACCATGGCCGCTTCCCTCCACCTCCTCTTTCGAGTTATGAGTGGCAAGAACTTGTTTATTGACAAGATTCACTTTCTCTGGAACCTAATTGATGTCCCAAGAACCTTGATTTTTTGTCTAGTTGATTGCACAATGTTATCAGATGTTTAGTTAATGATACTCAGCTTGCAGGGTGAATTTCGAATAACATAGCTGATTTAAGGGCTTAGTTTCTCACCTGCTTGCTCTTGGTCATTGAAAAGTGGTTTTTTATGGATGGAATTTAATGTTTATTGAGTTTTCAGTTGGCTCCATGTTGTAGGATGGGGGGGGAGGCAGAGGCGGAGGAGGGGAGGAGAGGGGAATGGGAGAGGAGGAGGAGAAAGAGGAGAGGGAGAGGGAGGGGAGGCATTTTTTAAAATATTTTGGGCATATATTTAATAATTTTTGGAGGTTTAGGGGGTTAAAATAAATTTTCCTGCCGGAATTTGATCTCCGGCATAAAAAATGATCTAGTTGGATAATTGGTTCTACTTTAAATACCATAAAGACGTCGGAGCTTTTTTAAATACCTTATTGGTTAAGTAGTCCTACTTTAAATACCAATTTGGTAATTTAGCCTTTTTCTATCTATTTATTCAGTTCTGTTTCAGCTTTCTTGCTACCGGACCTTGTTATTTATGTTTATCTTTTTACTGTTATGTAGTGAATCTGATGTACATAACTATTACAATTATTGATTCAGACTTGTGCGGCACTGTGACCTGGTTATTATGTATTTTGTGATGATGACATTTATATCAGACTCATGATATATTTTATGTTATTCGCTATCTGTGGAACTTGTTGATATTTATTGAGTATCTTGCTTCCGCTATGTATTTGTGCTATGTACTTACTTTTCTTGTATATTGGTTTCCTTGTATTCACTTTATGTATGATTTAGTGATTCTCTTCTGAGTATGTTGGACGAGATGTATGTACCGATTCTCATTATAGGCTTAAGTATATACTATTGGGTGGTGTTTGGCCTGATTGTAAATGCTACCTAGCCTAGTCACATGCCTGTCAGGTGTTGTTGAGATACGAGGTGTGACAAAATTTTATTTAGTAACAGAGTCTAAGGTTTATCAGTATATGCATCCTAACACCATAAGAATATTTCACAGAATTTACATATTTCCTTTTGTTTGACTCTATATCCTTTGATTATTCTAATTCCTTCTTCCTATTTCAAGAGAGATTTATCAATATGTCTCATTATATCACTGTTTCTACTTCTTCTCCTTTCCAACCGAGTCTTGCATCCATCCTTCAGGCTTTTTTAGAGCAGAATCATTGTCGCAAGGAAGCGGCAGCCAGATATGATGAAGAGCACCATCAAGAGTTTGGGATTCTGATGAGAGTAGGGGAATGCCGTGAGAAGATGACCCGAGAGTAAGTCAGGTTGACCCGATAGGAAGCGGCTGTAGCTACGGCAGCTGAGACACCTGTGCCAGGAGTAGCAGTGACCCACATGATCGAGGCAAGTGATGTTGCCAAGAAAGCTCCACATAGGGGTTGGTAGCTGATTTTCATAAGCTACACCCAGCGAAGTATTCAGGGATCAAGACTGGACAGATGACTGTTCGCGGGGAAAGTTGGGATCTTCTTCACTGCTGAACTCATTTTACCTTTATGGAATTACAAATGAATTTAGATAAAAATCGCCTTTTTATAAGGCTAATTACAATGAAAAAGAGTAAAAATTATAACTTTATCTCCCTAAACAAACGCGGGATCCGTTTATCGGCTCCTCGCTTGCGTGGGTGTCTTTGCCTGTGCTGGGGACTTTATTCCGTCCGTGGATCACCGCGTAATCTTGATCCAAAGAGAGATCTACATGGTAAACGGGGGTTATTTCACAAAGGGAATAACAGCCCGAAACGAATGAGATCAACTAAGCGAAATCAAAGCTCTTCTCGAGATCAAAACAAAGTTTAATCTCGAGGAATCACGTGTAGATCTGAGATTCGATCTCTCGAATCTTTTCTGAGGGGATTATCTCACGAAGGAGGATAATAGCCCTGGAGATTATCTCACAAAGGAGGATAATAGCCCTGTGGAGTTCGCCGAGATATGGATCTGGTGTCGAAGAAGATCTGTCTTCGCTCCCGAATTTAGATCTGAGGTGAGAAGGCAATTTGGCAGAGCTTCGGCTTCTCAAATATTTTTAGATCTCTGCAAATGAGACCCTCACCTCATATTTATAGGATTTCAATGCGGGTACGGGTCGAACCTGTGCAAAAAGGCCCACCGAGACACCCGGGGTGTCTCGGCCTCGGCTAAGATGCCTTGTGGCTTTTTCTCGTTCTTTTCTTCGAGCCTGGGGGTTGATTCACTTAGTTACGACCCGGTTTTGTGAGTTCAGTCTGATTCGAGGCTTCACCATTGGATTTATTCCATCGCTCGCACGCGAATTTGTCGCTTCATGCGTTTCGTCGACTCACTTCATTGACTTGGATACCTCGTCGACTCACTTTATGCGTTTCGTCGACTCGGTTTATGTACTTGCGTCGCAATCACTCGTCATCACGTCGCCGACGATTCATTGTTACGTCGTTGGATGGCTCGTCAATCGCCAACTCATCGTCACAAGCTATGTAGGGGACTTAGGTAATTTTTTACGCCTACAGATACCCCCTTCAAAGTATTTCGGTCTCGCTCTTTTATAGAAGAAGCCGAAATTCTTTGGATATGATAGGCCACAACCTTCAGTCGGTATAATAGGACCTGAAAATGGCTTCGAATCTTGACTTCTCCAATTCTCTCGGACTATCCAGTGCTTTGTAGGATGACTGAAAGTATCACGGTACTACATTTATTGTCTGACCGCTATTGAAGTCTTGAATCGAAAACCGATGAATGAATTTTCTTATTTTAGCTCGCGTTGGTGAGTTGTCGTCGGACTGACCATCTAATTTCGTGAGGCTTAACCCTGAACTGACGAATTCTTCGTTGCGTCGCTTGCCATAGCGGGAGGAATTTTTCTAAGATTCATCTCTTAATCGGTGAATTCTCTATTGCTACGCATTGACCGGCGTCAGAAATTTTTTCTTGAATTCCAAACGGCGATTTTCCACTGTGACGCGTTGTCCGGTGTCATAAAATTGAACACAGCGGTGTAAATTGGGGGTTGTCAAGTTATCCTTAAGAATATAAGATATTCTCCAGGAACTTCTCGACAAAATAGAAAATAGTTTATACTCATATACCTTTTTGGAGTAATAACCACCGTGGGATGAGATTTTAGGAGAAAACGTGAATTGTCGGGCTGATTCGAAGCTGATTTGACGCCCGTTTCGGCCCTGATTTGAATTATCTCGACCCGGAGTTGGTATGACCTGATTTGGGCGCAATTAGGACTGATTTGGGAACCCAAAAATCTACTTTTTTCAGGTAAAAATCTAGCCCCTTTTTCCTCTCCTATTCCTTGTAGGATTCGCCGAAAACTTGCCTTTTTCTCTTTTCTTTCTTTCCTTTTCCTTTTATTACTTGGTTTGGGCCAAATGAAACCTGATGTCTCCCCTATAAATCAGGCTAAACCCCCTTTTATTTTTTTTTCTCTTTTTATTTGGTAGACCCCCTCTCTAGGGTTTTGGTAGGTAGAACCCATTTTCTCTCTTGTTTTCTTCTTTTTCTCACCTCATCTCCCTTAAACCCTAAATAACATCAGGGATCCAAGCTTCCTCCACGTGCCGGACTCAAGGATTCCTCCAAATCTACATACTTTTTGAGCCCTCTCAGGCCCCTCGAGCACGTTCTTTCAGATTCAAGCCCCTGAGCTTTTGCTTCAGGTAAACCCCCATAACTCTTGCATATTTGATCTTTATTTCATCATGCAAATCAGAGGGTAGGCATGCAACAAATTAGGGTTTTGATTTCACACCTCAAATCATGGTTTTTGAGGGTAAAATTGAATGAAATTTGAGGGATTTTGGTCATGAGAAAGAGGGCTGAAATTTGAGGGGTTTTTATGCAAAAATTGGACTGTAGTTTGAAGGGTTGGTATGCCAATGATCGCTGGAAATTCCTGAATTTTTATTTTGGCCAAAATTTGGGAGGGGGTTATATGCAAATTGTGGCTGAAATTTAGGGGGTTTTGCGTAAAAATAGCCTAAAACTTTGGATTTGAAGGCTATTTGGGTGGCTGGGAATTTTGGGCTTGAAAGTGACTTGTATGGCCGAAATTTCAACCTGGACGCAGGGGTATTTTGGTCATTTTATGGCCAAGTTTGATCAGTAGGGGTTTCCAAGCAAAATTTAAACCTGATGTCGGCGCATATGCCCCTTGTAGGTTTAACTAGAAATTGACCAAGAAATCCCTTATATTCTCCTAGGATTTTTGGTTCAAAGCTCATAATTTCCCTTTATGTTTGGTTGACCGTCGGTTTCTTTCTTTGGTCAAGATGTCATCGGGGAGATCACGCGCTTCGAGGAGCCAGCCAGCTATCCCACCACCTAAGAGTGTGTCTCCATCACTTTCTGGTGAGCTTTTTCTACTCCTTAGTGCATTCAAAATTCGCATGTAGCATATTGCATCCCCGCTTTGTTCTCCTTTGTGAGGCAACTGGGAAGAGCCGCGATTCTCCTTCGTGAGGGTCGTCGCTTAAAAGATGGGTTTTGCTTGGTCAACACCTATCTTGATGGGGCGGTATCATGCTGTATTGTGCTTTGTGCAATGATATACATTGCCTTATAAATGCATAATGCAGCTGGAATCGTCTCACCCGTTATAAGGCAGTGACTCTATCTCGTAGATTTGCGAGACGAGTTCGACGCCTCATG
This sequence comes from Asparagus setaceus, assembly GCA_012295165.1. Taxonomy (NCBI): domain Eukaryota; kingdom Viridiplantae; phylum Streptophyta; class Magnoliopsida; order Asparagales; family Asparagaceae; genus Asparagus; species Asparagus setaceus. The sequence continues at coordinate 17,489,390 of CM022703.1, read as the reverse complement.
TAACTGAATCTAACGAATATTTATTACTCATTTTCAGTTGAATATCCCTCCGGAGCGTTTCCCTCTTACGCGGTTGACGGGCGCCGCGGCGAGCATTATGCTACTTTCAATGTTCCTTCGACCATCTTGGTCACTCCTCGGTTGCAAGATGCGTCGTGAGACCATTGGGTGAGTGCGTAAAGGAAGTGCCGCGTGCTTCAGCTGATGATCAGCGGCGCACCACTTGTGAGAGACACTAGTTCCAACCAGCCTCTCAAGAAGGCGGACTACTTATTTGGTGATTCTGTTGAGGACCCAGACGCAATCTTTATTGCGAGCAAATGGTGGTTGTATAAGGATGATGGAGGGCACTTGTACCTACCCCGGATACCCCGTCATCGCTCATTGGCCGAACTAAGGTGTCAGACTGTGGTACGGAAAATGTCGTGGCGTTTGTGAGGCGTGGCGGCATCCATTGTGGGTATATTACCCACCAGCGATCCGGGCTCGAGTAGGGAGCGTGTTAGCGGATTACATCCTAGTGTGTTGGGATTAGGCGCACCACCTCGCTTGGACTCAAGGATTCCTCCAAATCTACATACTTTTGAGCCCTCTCAGTCCCTCGAGCACGTTCTTTGATTCAAGCCCACGAGCTTTTGCTTCAGGTAAACCCCATAACTCTTGCATATTTGATCTTTATTTCATCATGCAAATCAGAGGGTAGGCATGCAACAAATTAGGGTTTTGATTTCACACCTCAAATCATGGTTTTTGAGGGTAAAATTGAATGAAATTTGAGGGATTTTGGTCATGAGAAAGAGGGCTGAAATTTGAGGGGTTTTTATGCAAAAATTGGACTGTAGTTTGAAGGGTTGGTATGCCAATGATCGCTGGAAATTCCTGAATTTTTATTTTGGCCAAAATTTGGGAGGGGGTTATATGCAAATTGTGGCTGAAATTTAGGGGGTTTTGCGTAAAAATAGCCTAAAACTTTGGATTTGAAGGCTATTTGGGTGGCTGGGAATTTTGGGCTTGAAAGTGACTTGTATGGCGAAATTTCAACACGGGCCGAGGGTATTTTGGTCATTTATGGCCAAGTTTGATCGATGGGGTTTCAAGCAAAATTTAAACTGATGTCTACAAGATATGCCCTTGTAGGTTTAACTAGAAATTGACCAAGAAATCCCTTATATTCTCCTAGGATTTTTGGTTCAAAGCTCATAATTTCCCTTTATGTTTGGTTGACCGTCGGTTTCTTTCTTGGTCAAGATGTCATCGGGAGATCACGGGCCGAGGAGCCAAGCCTATCCCACCACCTAGAGTGTGTCTCCATCACTTTACGGTGAGCTTTTTCTACTCCTTAGTGCATTCAAAATTAGCATGTAGCATATTGCATCCCGCTTTGTTCTCCTTTGTGAGGCAACTGAAGAGCCGCATTCTCGCGTGAGGGTCGCCGCTTAAAAGATGGGTTTTGCTTGGTCAACACCTATCTTGATGGGCGATATCATCTTTGTATTGTGCTTTGTGCAATGATATACATTGCCTTATAAATGCATAATGCAGCTGGAATCGTCTCACCCGTTATAAGGCAGTGACTCTATCTCGTAGATTTGCGAGACGAGTTCGGCGCCTCATGTAACTGAATCTAACGAATATTTATTACTCATTTTCAGTTGAATATCCCTCCGAGCGCTCTTACGCTGTTGACGAGCCGCCGCGGCGAGCATTATGCTACTTTCAATGTTCCTTCGACCATCTTGGTCACTCCTCGGTTGCAGATGCGTCGTGAGACCATTCGGGTGGTACGTAAGGGAAGTGCCCGCGTGCTTCAACTGTTGATCACTGACGCACCACTTGTGAGAGACACTAGTTCCAACCAGCCTCTCAAGAAGACGGACTACTTATTTGGTGATTCTGTTGAGGACCCAGACGCAATCTTTATTGCGAGCAAATGGTGGTTGTATAAGGATGATGGAGGGCACTTGTACCTACCCCGGATACCCCGTCATCGCTCATTGGCCGAACTAAGGTGTCAGACTGTGGTACGGAAAATGTCGTGGCGTTTGACAGAGGAGCGTGACAGCATCCATTGTGGGTATATTACCCACCAAGCGATCCCGGGCTCGAGTAGGGAACGTGTTAACGGATTACATCCTAGTGTGTTGGGATTAGACGCACCACCTCGCGATGAGCTATTCACTGTTGCTTATACTTTGCAGAACCGTCTCGCGAAGCTGGGGCGAGAAATGCCTGCAGCCGGTCATAGACCTTTTGGTTGGCTTCATTCTTCAGACAAGCACTGGTGGGCTCGTATGACGACTTACGTTCTCGGCCGATGGGTGGAGGAGTTACAGGCCCGTGGTCTTTACACCGTGATTCGTGCTACCATGTATGGGCTGCCGGTCAGTACCAATCACTTCCTCGCGTTGTTGGAGCTCTGTGACCCGGATTCAAATACTTTTCTAACCAAGCACGGGGAATTGGGGTTACCTCTTCATGAGATGCACCGAGTTTCTGGTCTATCCATGGGGAAGATGTTATATCAAGAATACTTTCCTTCGAACCGTGACTTGAGTCAGCTGAAGGACCGCATGCCCGATCGCTATGACACTTTATGGGATCTTACTTGCCATTATCATATTGCTCTGTCGATGGCTGGGCTTTTACCCAAAAGGACCAAGCCCCAATTGAGTCTCGGGCGCAGAACTTACTTATTCGTGCACCTAGAAAGCAATTACGGCGATCTCACAATTACCACCGTTCACCCCTTCTGAGGTTAACGAGCTAATTGAGAAATCCAATGCTCACTCTTATACTATCAGTAGCACCAAGGGTGGTTTCCTCGCGGGAACCAAATTCAAGACATTCTTATGGCATGCAGTGAAGCCGATTGAGCCGATGATCCTCCTAGCCGGCTACCTCGCAATTTGGTTGAAGAAGTGCATAGTACCATATCAGTCTGGTGAGGCACTGCCATTAGAAGTGCTTTATCCTGTAGTTCAGCTCGCTCACAAGAAAAAACTTTCTCTCCTTCCAGTGATGGTGGCTAACATTCATCGTGGACTTTGATAAATAGTCAGTGCCTTCACTCAGGGGGAGGGTAAATCTTCGAAACAAATTCCTCTTGCCAAGGTGGAGCTTCCATACACTTATTTGATGGCATGGTTCATCCTTCACCGCTCAGATATCATGTCGACGCCGAGCACCGCTGACCAATCCATCACTTTGCTACAATCGTTAGAGAATTGCAAATGGAAGGGGCAAGGATTCCTGGAGATAAGAAAGCAGTTGCAGATTCACAAAGGTTGGGTTTTCTCTAGATGCTTCCCGTGGTTCTCTGGTCAGTACGGCGAGTCTTTGCTCGATGAGGAGAGGCCGAAGGCGAGCCGGACTTCTCTTAATGTCAGCTGCTTTAATTGGCCGATGAACATCCGGTAGGGTTACCTGACATTCCGGGTGAGGGATGAGTGTTTCATTGAGCCGTATCTACCTAGCCGATTCGCCCGCCAGCTTGGTTATGACCAACTTTATGTTGGCAATCCGAATCGGTACCTTCGGACTCACGGTGGCTTAGTGGACGGCGTCCGGGCATGGCTATGGAGTGTGACGGGGTGCACTGGTGCTAGGTTTAGCCTTCCGAGTGCTAAGCGTCGGCTTGAGCTGATATTTTTATGCTGCACGTGGTTGTTAGCAGCTAATGAACCTGTTCAGGTGAGGCCAATTTCAGAGTTAGTGGCTGAAGAGGCCTCCCGTGCTAATGCTCGAGATGTAGCCGCCGTCACAGGAAGCGACGCAATACTCGTCAAACCGATGAGGAAGAGGAAGAGACCTTCAACTCTACCAACGAAGCCCCTGGAGGAGATCATGACGACGATCATGAGGAGGACTTTGGGACAGGTTTACCCATACTTACTCCCTCTTTTTTCTCTTTCTTCCTTTGGATTTATTGGTTCTAACACCAATTTTGAAGCTTCAGGCATGTCAGCCGAAGAAGAGGGACTTCACGCCTCTCGAGCGAGGACTCAAGCCGTTAAGCGGAAGAAGTTAGCCCACAAGGCACACGTAGACCCGCGGGCTTTTGTGATGGACTTAACCGGCGATGGCTTTGTTGGCGAGGAAGGTAATGCTTAAGCATTCTGTAGTTTCTTCGGATTCAGGACTCATATCTCTCCATTTTTTTTGTGCAGGAGAGTGCGAAACCAACTTTGACATTCCTCATCATGATTTCGCCTGCATTCCCTGGCCACTACAGATGTACGAGTCCATGACAGAAGAGCCTATGGTATCTACTGAGATTGGTGAGACCACCAATGTAGGACCTGATCCAGCGAATCCAGGTACATCTATCATTGGTAATACTTTATTTAGATGGCGGGAATTGGAAGACTCGGAGTCTGTGCCCTCCCTAATTGTCTCTATGCTTCTCGCTCTTTTAGAGAAACTCCAGGGAGCAAACGTAATGGGATTAGAGGCGACTTTCTGTAGGAGGTAAGCCTTTACGTCAATCGCGGGTTTTGATTCTGTTTCCTTCACTTATATCCTCTCGATCGATTTTTTCGATAGAGGATTTTGATGAGGATAGCACGCTTATGGACAACCCCATAATCGATTCGTATATGACTCTCCACGAGATGAGCATCTCCCAGATGACATCTTGCTGAGCGGGGATCCGTGAGCATATTGGGGTTCATTCCTCTAGCGATGCAGTCTTCTGTTATTTGTAGGACTAGTCCTGTCTTGACTAATACAACTACAATCTGATGAAGCTAAGGAATTCATTTTATTGCTGGCAGGAACTCTTACTGAGGCTTATTCTCCGATTCCTCATTCTGATGCCCCTCCAGAATTGGGTACCATGATGGCCGCTGCGTCGGCGAACATCTTGGTGAGACCAAGCTGCGATGGTGGTGCGTCAACGGCGGTTCCTCCTCCGATAGACTCGATAACCCATGAAGCCGTACCGATAGAGCCAGGTATGAGTTATCCAGCTAACGACATCTACGCCGGCCTTTGACTTCTGATTTTGACATATTCATCCTTTCATCTTCTTACAGGGTTCACCTCTCATCTCCATGATCTGGCGAGGGCACTGATGTTAGATGATGACCCAGATCGGATTATCATCTGTGTGGAGGTCCAGTCGTTCTTTTCTTTCATGAACCTAATAATTGACAAGATTCTCCATAGTGGGCTTTCTCTTCATCGGTTCAGGTCGGCTCTTGACTCTAGAATGGCTTTGATACGGGATGCTGGTCACCCCGAGTTAGCCAAAGCCATTGCTGATGACCTTGACCGCCTAGAATTCAAACTTCAGAAGTTTCAGAAATTGTAAGCAGCAGGTGCTTCTTCGTATATAGTCGGTCAGGTGGAGTCTCGTTTGGAAGCATGGCGATACTGGTCGAGGCCGACTCGGTTTAGATGCAATGGTAGACCAAAGTTAAGACCGCTTGTCGAAAAGTCCACATCCCTGAACCACATTTATTCTCGCATCGCATCAAGTGAGGCCGAGATAGTACAGCTTAGGTAGGAACTTCAGGCGAAAGAAGAGAACTTAAGTATCTTAGAGCTGACCAGGGTCAACGAAGAGGAAGCTCGAACCGTCTTATCCAAGAAACTGGAGCTCTCAGAACAAAAGCTAGCTGAAGTTGAAGAAGAAGCTGCAAAGACGCTGAACATTTCGGAGGAATCATTTAGAGCTGAATTGCAGGAGGAGTTCCAAAAAACTTACAACGATGAGCTGTTCAAATTAGAACAATAAATCTTCTGCCATAAACTTGATGTTTGATTATCTGCAATCTGAAAGCCTCGACCCTTGAATAAAATTTCATTCTCTTTTTTTTCATTTGTTGTTTATTATGATTCCTTATTTTGTTTGAAATAATCCACCATAATACTTATAGGATTTTTGGCAAACCCTCAGCTATCAACGGATTTGATAAGCCTTTACCGACTACCGTTTGAATCGGGCTAGCGTGCGGATTATCTATACCCGCTTCGCACGAGACGTTGTGCTAAAAGATTGAAACTCTTTTAGACTTGACGCTATGATGGTGAATACATAGACTTTATCATCTTTCACGGGCAAGAGACTAACCGGCGACGCGTGTTAGGCGCTGACTTTAGGATTATTGGCCAACCCCTAGCCCTCAACGGATTTGATTAACCTTTACCGATTACGGTTTGAATCAGGCTAGCGTGCGGATTATCTAAACCCGTTCCGCACGTGACGTTGTGCTAAAAGAATGAACCTCTTTTAGACTTAATGCTACGATATTGAATACATAGGCTCTGTCATCCTTTTCACGGGAATAGACTACCCGGCTGCGTGTATCACGTGCAGGCTTATCCCTACTTAGGCTTCGGGATAAAATACCCCAAGATGAGACTTGGTGTCTTCTTCAATCGGAGAAAAGACTAAACCGGCAACGCGTGGTAGGCGTTGTCGTTATCCCTTCTTAGGCTTTGGGATAAAATACCCCAAGATGAGACTTGGTGTCTTCTTCAATCGGAAAAAAGACTAAACCGACAACGCGTGGTAGGCGTTGGCTTTATCCTTTCTTAGGCTTAGGGATAAAATACCCCAAGATGAGACTTGGTGTCTTCTTCAATCAGAAAAAAAGACTAAACCGGCAACGCGTGGTAGGCGTTGGCTTTATCCCTTCTTAGGCTTCGGGATAAAATATCCCAAGATGAGACTTGGTGTCTTCTCCAATCGGAAAAAAGACTAAATCGGCAACGCGTAGTAGGCGTTGGCTTTATCCCTTCTTAGGCTTCAGGATAAGATACCCCAAGATGAGTCTTGGTGTCTTCTTCAATCGGAAAAAAGACTAAACCGGCAACGCGTGGTAGGCGTTGGCTTTATCCCTTCTTAGGCTTTGGGATAAAATACCCCAAGATGAATTTTGGTGTCTTTTTCACGGAGGAAAAACTAAACCAACGAAAAGGTGAAAATTGACGTGGGAAAGAAAGAATTTTATATTCTGTTTCCCGACGGTGGAGAGGAAGAATTTTATATTCTATCTCCAAATCTTCTTTTAGGATAATGACAAACTCAAAACAAGAGAGGAAGAATTTTATATCCTATCTCTTATCCCTAGAGGGGAAGAATTTTATATTCTATCTCTAGGAAAAAGGAAACTAAAAGTGGGATCTCCACTTCGAGAATCGCAGGAGGTGAAACTAAGAGTGGGATCTCCACTCCGAGAATCGAAAAGATTTAGGTAACTTTTACTTTTATGGGATTTGTTACCTGATCTGGAAGTGAAGTTCTCGTTTATCAAGATGAAATTCTAACTTCGGCCCTAACCGTGGGAAGACGTGACCGAAGTGGAAGAAGTGGGGCCCTCTCATTTATCAAAAGGGAATCCCAGCTTTGAAAGTGGACCTCTTGTTAATGGAAGGAATCAAGAGGGGATTTTGCTGGTGGATTGGACCAGAAAGATTTTTTTGGACTCACCATCAATGAGTTTGATCAGTGAGGGATTCTGTGGTGGAGAATAAATTTTAGGGTTATCCTCAAGGACAATGAGTAAATTATTTCCTGAGGAATTTTCCTTCAAGATGAGTTATCCCGAATGTACTAAGGGTAATACTTTTTCAGAAACTTCTCATTTATCGGCATTAATTGTCTGTCGTCATTTTGATCGAGTAGGCGATATGCACCGTTTGAGTAGACTGTCTCTATCACAAACAGTCCTTCCCATTTGGCTTCAACCTTACCCTTCTTCTTGGAAGTGAGAATTATCGATCGTCGAGCAACGAGGACCAGGTCTCCTTCTTTGAAGCTTCTCTGTCGGACTCTCTTGTTGAAAGCTCTCGACATTCTGGCTTGGTAAAACTTGATGTGTTGTTGAGCTTCCAAGCGTTTCTCATCCAACATCTCGAGCTCTTGAAGACGCCTCCGGTGTTGTTCCTCCGTCGTCATCTCGGTTGCAAGGGCGATACGGAGTGATGGGATTTGGATCTCCAATGGAAGCACGGCTTTACATCCGTATACCAGAGAATACGGGATGGCTCCGGTCGACGTGCGAATTGTGGTGTGATATGCCCAGAGTGCTTCTCCAAGTTTATCGTCCTAGTCACGCTTATTAGTCTTCACGAGCTTCGACAAGATTTTAATGATTGTCTTGTTGAATGTTTCTGCTAATCCATTTACAGGAGGATTATAAGCCGTCGATGACACGTCTTGGATCTTGAACTTCTCGCAAAACCTGATGAAGGCATTGCTGACGAATTGAGGACCGTTGTCGCGGCACGATCCGCTCCGCGACGCGGTCGATAAATGACGTGATGCTTGATGAATCTGATGATGTTATTCATCTTCACCTCTTTAAGTGGAATTGCTTCAGCCCACTTGGAGAAGTAGTCGATGATTGCAAGGATAAACCGGTCACCTTTAACTGACGGGGGAAAAATAGGACCTACAATGTCCATACCCCACGTCTCGAACGGCCAAGACGTAGCCGAAGGATGCAACTGCTCCGGGGGTTTATGGATGTAATTCGCGTGTATTTGACACGCGTAGCACTTTCGAGCGTACTCGATTGCATCATTAATCATCGTTGGCCAGAAGTATCCCATTCATCTGACACGATCATAAAGCTTGGGACCAGGTTTGTGTGCACCACCTTCGCCTCCGTGCGCTTCCTCAAGGACCTCTTCTGCTTCTTTCTTCGAGAGACACCGAAGCAGCAGGCCGTCATACACGCGATGATACAATGTCTGGGTCTCTGCATCATAAAAGAACCTCGGAGCTCTTCGTCGGATCGATTCCCTCTCTTTTACATCCTCTGGCAGAATACCATGCATAACATAGTCGATTATGGGGAAACGCCAATCCTGGGGCTCTAGTTAAACTCGGGTCGAGTGTGACTCCTTGATGACCTCGCCCTTATCGTACTCTTCTTCATTATATATTGGCACGAAGAGCTAGTGAGTTCTTACAGTGACTAACTGTTCAGACTTAGGAGGTTGCGCCAATGACACTGCTAATGCGTCAGCGTATGCATTCTGGAGGCGCGGAATATACTCAATGAAAAATCCTTCAAACGAGTCTGCCATCTCAACGACCGCCTGATGATACGGAATTAAGTCTGGGTTTCTGACTTCATAGTCCCCACGGATCTGTCTGACAATAAGTTGGGAATCCCCAAAAGTTTCAAGATATTCGACCCCCAGCTCTTTGGCGAAACTAAGTCTAATAAATAGGGCGTTGTATTCGGCCACGTTATTGGAGCATGGCTCAGTTAGCGAGTAAGCCCGAGGCATCACATGCTTCCCTGGGGAAACTAAAACGACTCCGACTCCGGAAGAAATCTTAGAACATCTAGGGACACTTGCTACGTTGATTGCTCGAGAAGCTCCATCGAAGTACAATTGTCATACTTGTTGGTGCGATGTAGTATTGACCTCGTGAGTCTCATCCGGCAAGTCATCGTACAACTCAGCCACATCCTTTGTTGGGTTGGTGGCCAAGAGGTCACAAATTGCTTGTCCTTTGACCGACTTCTGTTGTTTGAAGTATAGGTCGTATTGAGACAAGAGCAAGGCCCATTTCGCTAAACGCCAATTCATGGAGGCTGGTTTCGTCATGAATATCTGGACTGGATTTACGTAGGAGATGACATAAATCGTTTGTCCAACCAAGTAGTGCCGCATCTTCTGAATCGCGAAGACCAATGGCAGGCACTCCTTCTCTATCATCGAATAGCGGGATTCAGCGCCCACTAAGGTTCGGCTGAGGTAATACATCGCCGCCGCGGATCAAGTATCGCCGCTCTGTGTGAGCAAGGCGCTTAACGAGTGGTTCATTGCCTTGACGTAAATTAAGAACGGTTTACCTGACTTCGGTGCAATGAGACTGGGAGGATTCGCCAGATATACTTTGATATCCTCGAATGCCTTCTGACAGGCGTCATCCCAAACAAATGATACGCCTTCTTGTTTAGCTTAGAGAACGGCTGGTATTTTCCGGAGAGATTCGATATGACTCGCCTGATATACGCCAGGCGCCCTTGTAACCCTCTGAGCTCTTTCAGGTTTCTCGGGGGTTGCAACTCATTTATCGCCTTTACTTTATCTAGGTCGAAGTGGATACCCTTAGTGGTAACGACGAATCCAAGGAATTTACCGCTGGACATTCCGAGGAAGGATTTGGTGGGGTTCATCTTCAATTGATGACTCCGCATGAGATCAAACACCGTCCTCATGTCCTTGATGTGGTCATTTTTGTCGCAGCTTTTCACGACTAAATCATCAGCGTAACATTCGACCGTCTTCTGGAGATGTTCCTGAAAAATCTTTGTCATCGCTCGCTGATATGTGACGCTTACATTTTTCAGCCCGAATGGCATGACCGTGTAGCAGAAAACGCTGAGAGGAGTTCTGAACGCCTTGTGTTTTGCATCGTCCGGGTGCATCTTGATTTGATTATAACCCGAAAAGCCATCCATGAAGGACATCCTCTCGAATCCACACGTATTGTCGATGATCACATCCATGATTGGGAGAGGGAAATCGTCTTTCGGGCATGCAATATTTAGATCTCTGTAATCGACGCAGATTCTGATTGTACCGTTCTTTTTTAGAACCGGGACAATATTTGCGAGCCAATCAGGGTGTTGTTCTTTCCTGATAAAACCCGACTCTATGAGCCTCTTTACTTCCGCTACGATTGCTTCCATGATCTGCGGACGAAACTGTCTTTGTTGTTGTTTGACTGGTTTGGCATCCGGTTTAATATTGAGGCGGTGGGTTGCCACATTTGGGTCAAGCCCCGGCATATCTTCGTAATTCTAAGCGAAAACGTCGATATACTCTCGGACAAGAGCAATCAATTCCTCTTTCTCCTCTGGGGGAAGGCTGCCACTCATGAATATGGGCTTCAGATTAACATCGTCACCCATATTGACCTGAATCACTATATCTTTGGTCGGAGGTTCTCTCTGTTCGAACCGGTCTCCATATTGCATGTTTAAGTGATGAATCCACGGGTCTTCCCATGTCGACGTCTGCTCGTCATCCTCCATCGTGGCGGGATCGACTGTTGTCATATTCGACATCAAACCCTTGAGCATTTCACCGATGCTAACATTAGAATCCCAAGCAGAGGACTCAGATGAATGTCCATCTCCTGGATCGGATGATTGGTCATTGATCAACCAGCAATACTCGTCACTAACGAAGAGACGTATCCCAGTCCTCTCCTGAATCCGTAGTAGTTATCAGGCTTTCCTTCGGGGATATGTGCAGCCTTGGGTGGAGTTCGAGGACATCGATCGAAACAGAGACCCTCTCCTCGCGCAAGGTCGTACTCCCACTTATTCATTAATCTCTGCACCTCTGGACTATACCTGGACAAGTGAGCGCCAAGTTTGTCATCACCATCATCTCCCTTCGGGAAGTGATCTGGTAGCGGGAACGTCTCTCCTTTGTCATAGATCAAGTCTTTCTCGCCTCTTGTTTTGGCGGGGATGACTAGTATTGTTCCGAAGGAGTCCCGGAGACACTTATGTGTGACACATGATGATCGAATTAGTATGTGCAACTCAGGATCATCGTACAATTGCTTCATTACGTCAGTCAGAGACTACGAGTACTCTAAATCATTATTTATTTTATTATCGGTAAGTTGCCAATTATAACTATCATCCGACGATTCTTCATCGTCAAGATTGACTACAAAGGGTACAATGTCATTTATGACAAAACCACCATCGTAATCAAGCCCGGCTTTGTTATCAGCTTCCTCGCCGTTGTCCGTGCCGTGGGCCGATGATTTAGTATCGGACTCGTTACTGTAAAGGAGGGAATCAGTGAAATAATTCTCCAACCCATTAAACGGTTGCTTATCCGTGACCACCGTCTTGACTTTATTATTAGTGTCGACATATTTTAGACACTGATGAAGAGTGGAGGGGACTATAACGTTATTATGGATTCATGGCCAACCCAATAATAAGTTATAGGAAGTCTCTGCATCGATCACATAGTAGGTGACTTCAGACTTTAAGTCTCCCATTTGGCACTTTATTCGGATCTTACCTAGTGGCCGAGACCCACTGGTATTGAATCCATAAATTATCGTGCCTGTGGATGCCAGCTTATTGGCGAGAATTCCGAGGCTGTACATCAGGCGAAGGGGCATGATACTCACAGCGGAACCCGGATCAACTTGGATCCGGTTGACTTCGCTGGAGCCAATGTACCCGGTGAAATACAGCGGCCTGTCATACTTGGAGTTCTTTATTTGCATATCCTCCTTGGTAAAAGTTATGCAAGGGATGTGCTTGGTGGCGAGATTGCACTGCTGTGCCGAAGATTCCTGTTCCTCAAAACTTAGTTCGATCCGGGTGAGAAACACTTTTGAGTCAGCCAGGACTTCCTGCAGGGCTTCTCTGGTTTCTTTTGACAGCCGCAGTAGCTCGTAGAGTGTTATCCTTGTTGGGATATTGGCTAATTGGGCCATGATGTCGAAGCGTCGCGAGGAGTTCGAACTTTCCGGTTTATCTCTTCCAATCGGCCAATTGAAATGAGACTGCTTCAGAACTTGAACTTCTTGTTGTTGGGGTTGCTACTCTTTTAGCTTGGTCGTGTCTTCTTTAGCGGCCACCTACTGCTGTAACTTTTCTGTGCGCGTAGGGGGAGTCATCGCTACCCCCAGCTCCGTCAACGTCTTTGCGTTTAGATTAGGAGCTATGGGATACTTGTAGTGATACTCATGTCCACTCCTGGTGGTGAAGACTTTCTGTTCTTCTTCAGAGAGTTGGAGTGTCATTATCTGCTCATCATCCTTTTCCAAGATCGCTAAAGTGGCATGACATAGCTTCCCCTTCCCCTTCGACTTCTTTTTAGACGAAGAGGTCGCATACTGTTCATCTTCGAGTATGTCCGGACGAACCCAAAGGATCTCGCCGTTCAGGGCTGTATGAGGCACGAGTCCCTTTTCACGCTGACCGTGAAGGTCGTCATTTATCGTCTTCATCCCTACTTTCACAATGGGAGTCGGTTGAAACCAATCCAAAGGCACTGACCCGAAGCTGATGGAGACTGCATTCGCTCCCACTTTCTTCTCTTTAGATGCCTTCGGGGTAATGACCCCTACATCAATCAAGGCCTGGATTTTGTCCTTGAGATGATAGCATGACTTCGTCGGGTGGTGCACCGCCCTGTGATAGGCGCAGTACTTCGGGTCTGTAACCTTCTTTGCCTCCTCTTGATTCACAATTGGCGGCAACTGGATTTTGTTATTCTCCAAGAGATATTTGAAAATACCGGGAACTTCGTCATCCTTGAAGGAGTAAACTTTGGGAAACCTTGGTTCCGACGACTTCTGATTCTGAGGTCGTTGCTAATAATTACCGCTGCAGCTTATTGCCATGGCCACAAGGCCAGAGCCGGAATGTTTGTTCTGATTCATCGCTCTTCGCCGGGCGCTTCTTTCCTCTGGGACGGTTTTATTTATTTACATTCGCCGTTGGCTGACCTCTTTCCGCCTTCTTCCTCTTCAGGAATCGCTCGGCTTGCTCCCCGCGTACCTTCAAATCTTTCCAAGTCTTGGACGGTGCCGTTCCCATTGCTTCGAGCACATCCAATGAGAGATTGTTGTGGCAGGTTTGGAGGATAAACTCCTCAGTTATCAGGTCCCGACAGTCCATTGCCTTATTCCGGAACCGTTTGATGAAGTTATCCACAGTTTCCCCGTCTTTCTGTTTCTCATCCAACAATGACCCGATGGATATCTCGGTGTCATCGTCGAAGAAATTGGCGAGAAACATGGTCTCCATATCATCCGGCTAATGCGCTCCACGGTTTGAGGCGGTACCGATCGAAGGCAGCTCCACGAAGGGTGCCAACGAATGACCGAACCATCAAGGGCTCGTTGCTGGAGATAACCCCCAGGTGAGACTTGAAATAGATCAAGTGCTGAGTGGGCGATCCCTTACCCTCGAACGGTGTAAAGTTGATGAGACTAAATTTTACCGGATACGAGATTGATTCTCATTCCCTCGGGTAAGGACATGGTATACCCGTCTTCTTTACCTCTTAAGCGGAAATCAAAGTATTGATTTTGCTCTCAAGGTCTTTTATTTTCTCATTCTCCCCTACGTCTCCGTTCGGGTAATTTTGGGGAGGAACGACGGTGTTATCGCTGGCATTTTGTTGACCAGCACGATCATCGACGTTTTAGCCTCCATCCCTGTCCGTGTAGCTATTTGTTAAGTTGATATTATTGCGATGACTTGACTCGCCTTGGCGATTCATTATCGCATGGATCTGTTGGTCATGCATCGCTCTCATCTGCTGCATGGCCAGCTCCATTTCAAGCTTAAAGTTGTCCCTTTGCTTAGTCAGGGCCTCTTTAAGCATCTGGGACACTTGTTCCGTACTGATCATGAACGCCTCACGGGGTTATCCTATACTGAAAATTGTATTATTAGAAGCCATTGCGGAGCCGGCATCTGACACTTCGTCATCTGAGGGTAATCCCCTCTGCATCTTGCGATAATTGGGTCGTCTAACAGTCCCAAACCGCAATTGAGTCATTCGTTGCGATGCCCCAGGAATGGCAAGTGACAACGTCCCTCTGCTGGTCATATTGATGGTAACACTCGGCAATTCATCGCCTCAAGGCACCAATCTCTTCTTGCGGAAGCGTCTTGACCTGGGTTCTGGCATTCTAGCGCCGAGCCTATCGAAGACCGACGCCTTCTCCGGAGTTGTTTTAGCGCAGTTGCACTCCGATAATACTGCCTTGATCAGTTTTGAGCACAAGCAAGGCATATTTGGTTCTGGGGCATTCCTCTTTCGGGATTTACTCATACCCCCAGCACGATAGTACAACTCGTCGGCATGAATACCGGAGCAACCTATCGTGTGTTGGCACGACTTCTCAGGTATAACGTCGTCATTGTCAATTGAGAACGTCTCCTTCTGAGGATGAATAGGCCTTTCATAAGTCACTCGCCGCGACGCACGCCTTCGCGAGCATGAATCTTTGACGGGCTCTTGGACTTCGATTCATAGTCTGGTGCGAGCAGCTGCAGGATTCTTCTTGTCTTGGTTGAGGTGGGTGCGACCCCCTGCATTGGGAGTGACCCGAGACTTTCTCAATGGGCCCAAACGTTCTTTAATCGGAATTTTACCTCGATTCTCACGCATTGGGCCGAGGCGCTCTAAGACCGTCTTCTTATTTCGGGACGAGCCGGCGGGATCGGTCGAAGGGGGATTTGAGGTGGTCGGTGATTTGGATGTGCTCGCCGGCGGTGCAACTGGTGCTGAAATGGATTTTCTTTGCTGGAGATCATCCTGAGATGGTCAAGTTTTTGTCGACTCAGCTTGGGGTGGCTGACCCTTTTTGAATCAGCCTGGGGTGACTGATCCTTTGTTGTTGTGGCTTTGGCCTGAACCGTTTCTCCGGATTTCGGCCTCCAAACTTAGCGCATTCTTGGTGAATTTTTGGCCACGTCTTCCTTCTTCAGCTTCTGGGCCTCTCGAACCAAAGGTCGTGCGTGCGCAAGTAATGCACGGCGCTTCCGGATGCGCTCTTCCAGCGTTGATCGGTTCCGTTTGACGCGGACCCAATCACTTGTCGACGGCTTGGGGGGGTTGCCAACCGACTGTTGTTGAGATTTTTGACCTCTCCTGGATTTGAGATCCGCCTTGTAACGGATCCCGTCCACCGACTCCATGGCTTTTGCAAATCGGCATACCAAAGTTTGGCGTCGACGCTGGCGGGCTCTTTGCGAAAGTATCGGCGCGCCATCGGCAGTTTTCTCCTTCGTAAAGGAGTTGAAATCTGCAGATCCGGCCGTCTTGGAGGCCGGGAAAGTGCTGCTTCCTGCAACTTTGGTAGGGGCAGGATCAGAATCCTCGCCTTGGGATTCAAGATCCGAGGACCAGCGAATCCTCTTTGCAGCGGGGATCCTTTTGGATCTGCGGGGGGAGGACGATCGTGACGAGGACGAAAGATATTCCTTGAACTTCTGTTGGTCGAACTCGTATTCGACCTCTTCTTCAACCGGGATCGGAATCCACGGTTGCGACACGACGATCTCAGATCTGAGACCCTTGGCTCCCACTGTGGTCGCCAGCTTGTTCGCGGGAAAAGTTGGGATCTTCTTCACTGCTGAACTCATTTTATCTTTATGGAATTACAAATGAATTCAGATAAAAATTACCTTTTTATAAGGCTAATTACAATGAAAAAGAGTAAAAATTATAACTTTATCTCCCTAAACAAACGCGGGATCCGTTTATCGGCTCCTCGCTTGCGTGGGTGTCTTTGCCTATGCCGGGGACTTTATTCCGTCCGTGGACCGTCGCGTAATCGTGATCCAAAGAGAAACCTACACAGTAAACAGGGGTTATTTCACAAAGGGAATAATAGCCCGAAGGGAATGAGATCGACTAAGCAAAATCAAAGCTCTTCTCGAGATCAAAACAAAGTTTAATCTCGAGGAATCACGTGTAGATCTGAGATCTGATCTCTCGAACCTTTTATGAGGGGATTATCTCACGAAAGAGGATAATAGCCCTAGGGATTATCTCACAAAGGAGGATAATAGCCCTGTGGAGTTTGCCGAGATCTGGATCTGATGTCGAAGAAGATCGGTCGTCGCTCCCGAATTTAGATCTGAGGTGAGAAGGCAATTTAGCAGAGCTTCGGCTTCTCAAAAATTTTCAGATCTCTGCAAATGAGACCCTCACCTCATATTTATAGGATTTCAATGCGGGTACGGGTCGAACATGTGCAAAAAGGCCCATTGAGACACCCTAGCCGAGACACCCTAGGGTGTCTCGGCCTTGGCCGAGACACCAAGTGGTGTCTCGGCCTCGGCCGAGATGCCTTGTGGCTTTTTCTCATTCTTTTCTTCGAGCCCGGGGGTTGATTCACTTAGTTACGACCCGGTTTTGTGAGTTCGGTCTGATTTGAGGCTTCACCGTTGGATTTATTCCATCGCTCGCACGCGATTTGCCGCTTCATGCGTTCCGTCGACTCACTTCATCAACTTGGATGCCTCGTCGACTCACTTTATGCATTTCGTCGACCCGATTTATGTACTTGCGTCGCAGTCACTCGTCATCACGTCGCCGACGGTTCATTGTTACCTCGTCGGATGGCTCGTCAATCGCCAACTCGTCGTCACAAGCTATGTCGGGGACTTAGGTAATTTTTTATGCCTAGAATGACTATCCAGTGGCTCAAGACTGTAGAAGGGTTTCTTCAGATAACCTCCATTTATGAGGATTATCGGGTTAAGAACATCAAGCTTTATCTGACCCACACCGCGTAGGAGTGGTGGAAGACCAAGGAGGGCAACAAGCGCAATCCTTTCATTTGGACTGATGTCACTCAGAGATTCACTGAGAGATTCTTTTTCGAAGACCATTCTACTTTCGGTGCGCCGCCAATTTATGAATTTGAGGCAAAGCAACAGGAGTGTTGATGAGATACTTTCGAGTTCACCAGGTTGAGCCAGTACACACTAGTCTTAGTGGCTAGGGAAGTCGACAATGCCAGAGCCTTCGTTGATGGACTAAAGGATGAGATTCAGCACATAGTATCGACGATAGGGATTACTACCTATGATGGTGCCTTGGCCGCAGCTTGATATTTTGAGGAGGCTTATAGGATGGGCAGACAGAAGCGCCTAGTGGCTTCGATAGTAGCCAATCATCCACGGGTTAGGGGAGGCGGATCAGCTGTCAAGAGACCTTTTGTGCTGGCAGTTTAGCTAACAACTGTGTGTGATTTCTGTGGTAGAACTAGACACATCACCAATGATTATAATCAAAAGTTGTGGTAGTACAATAAACATGGTGGAGAGGGACACTGTAGAGACCAGTGCCCTCAGGCAACCTAAGCAGCAATATCTTAGAATGGAGCCGTGTTACCACCACCGACATGCGCACCCTACCACCGTAGAAGGATGCTTTTCAAGGATCTCATTTCAAACAACAGTATTAGAGGTGCGGAGCATAGCGAGGACATGGGGGAAGGAGAGCCTACCAGAGAGTGTGTCATAGGTACCCTTTTGGCTTACTCAGTACTTGCACACACTGTGTTTGATTCTGGAGCTTCACATAATTTCATATCATCTTCATTCATTCAAGTTCACTACTTTCCATGCTTTCTTTTAGATCAAGCTTGGTATGTTAGGACCGGTAGCGGGGTAGTAGTAGTGGATCAAGAGTGTGAGCTATGCCCTATAGTCATCTGCGGTCAAGAGCTTTACATCGAGTTGTTAGTGCTAGACTACCTTGGGTATGACATCATCCTAGGAATGGATTGGCTCAACACCTTTCTCGACCATAGTATGCCACCGGCAAGCCATTAGCTCCATTTACCCTAGAATACACCTTTTGAGTTTGAGGGAGGTAGTCGGAGTTTAGGTCCAACAGAGTATCAAGTCGTAGCTATCAAAATACTAGCTGTAATGGAGGCATAGAAGTCGGTAGAGGAGAGACCTATTCCACCCATAGTGAGGGAGTTAATGGACATCTTTCCTGAGAGTTTTTGGGACTACCACCACCCTACAGAGTATAGAGTTTACCATCAATATAGTTATTTTTGGTCAAAAAGATTCACAAAAGATTGAGATAATGAAATAGTCGTCCTCATTTATTAATCTCTCTTAAGGAAAATAACAAATAAAGAATGATACAGTGCTTTTTAGTTACACTATAGATTCTGGCAAGCTATGCTAGTGGAGACTAAGTATCGGCTCAGTGGATTTTACGAGCAAAATAGCAATGTCTTTTGAGTTGGTTTAACAAGGTCGGATTGGGTTGCTATGAAGATTCTCAGAGATAAAGGATGGATTTATCATTGAGGGTTCGCCCAAATGAATAGGTAGAAGAAGGGCTGGAGATGATTAAGGATCAACCACTAGGTTGCCAGAGGTGAATAGAGCTTACAAAGTAGACTCCCACCCAGTGCGATTCGAGCTCTAGGTGGTCGAGGACTGAGGGTATTCTCTCTTTTTTTTAATATCCTGATCTGTATCTCTCTCTCTCTCTCTCTTTCTCTCTCTATCTCTCTCTCTCCTCCCTTGTCCCCCTCTCCCCCATATAAGGACGTATTTATGATATTCATACTGCACTACGTGAGGAGCTTATTTGCGCGAATTAGCCCTGTGCCTATGTGTCAACCCTGCTGCCATCTATCGCCATCCTATCACATCCATCACTTTGTCAGACTTCCATTAAGTGCATTATGATCGCGAGATCCAGCAGATCTAGTTAGATCTGGTTTGTCATGATTGTTTTCCACCTTTAGTTATTTCTCATTAAATGTGATGTGGCCTCCCCTCGCGTGTAGTCGGCGAGCAATTGCCATCATCATTATTTCTATCCCATCACTGTACTATATTGTGACCATCCAACCTAGTGTGAGTGATTTGAGCAATATACCAGGTTCAGTCAGTGCGTGCCTCGAGACCGTGCACCTTGGTTTATGTGTGTTGCCGATTTACCGAAGTCAATATGTTGAGTGGGTGTTCCTTGTGATTAGAAAATTGACGGAGAGGTCAAATCATGTCAATGATAACTTGTCATATGTATGGTTTGCAAAGCCTAGATCTATAGAGTAGCTTCATGCCTATCTCTGCTTGGTCAGCTAGCCGAGTTACTTGTCATCGGTAGTGGGTCGATTGAAATTGCTTGGGTTGGTCAAGGTGTCTTTAGGTTAGTTTTTGCATTTTAGCCTCTCCATTTTTTCAACTATTCACTTCTCGTGGTACAATTAGGCATCTTTTAAGGTTAATTACTGGGTATCATATTGGATCAGACTGTACATTTTGACCCCCTACAAGACCCCCTTCAAAGTTTCTGGAATCCTTAAGTCTAGATCTCTGAAAACTTTGAATCAGTCAGTTTTTTTTAATAACGCATGGTGCATAGGTATCTAGTTTTGGAAATACATGGAGGAACTCAGTAGTTGCATCTCCTTTCGTGGATGCGAATTGGAGATCCCGACGGGGGGGTATATTTTGACAGAAGTGTTTTGTTGAATGTGTCAGCAGGAATCATCTTCATAGGTGTACTGAAAAGCTAGATTGATGATTGTCTCGGAAGAGGTGTAATGTGAAATATTTTGAGATTAGACTCTACTTGGCATGACTCATGTGTAGAGTCAGCCATCAAAGTCGAGATGATATTGTCCAGAGGTGTACTAAGGAGCTTAATGATGTCATTCGCGCAGTGATGTGGAATATTCTAAGACTTGTCTCTACATGGCATTACTCACCGATGGAGTCAACCATCCGAGATGTAATGAGGAATATTCTAAGACTTGTCTCTACTTGGCATTACTCATCATTGGAGTCGGCCATCCAAGTTGAGATGATATCATCCAGAGGTGCACTAAGGAGCTTAACGATGTCATTCACATAGTGACATCTAGAGGCGTACTTAGAAGCTTGATGGCCACTTGTCAGGAAAGAGGTGTAATGTGGAACGTTTTGAGACTTGACTCTACTTAGCATGACTAATAAGTGGAGTTAACCGCAGAGTTGAGATATATCGTCCAGAGGCGTACTAAAGAGCTTAACGATGCCATATGGGTAGTGACGTTCAGAGGCGTACTGAGAAGCTTAACGGCCACTTGTTTGGGAAGAGGTGTAATGTGAAATATTCTGAGACTTTACTCTACTTGGCATGATTCACGTGTGCAATCGACCGTCTGTGTGGAGTCTGCCATTTGAGTCAAGATGATATCATCCAGATGCGTACTAATAAGCTTAATGATGCCATTCCAGCACTCTTCTGGGAAGAGGTGTAATGTGGAACGTTCTGAGACTTTACTCTACTTGGCATGACTCACGTGTGGAGTCTGCCATTTGAGTCAAGATGATATCATCCAGAGGCATACTAAGGAGCTTAATGATGCCATTCCAGTAGTGATATTTAGAGGCTTACCGAGAAGCTTGATGACCATTTATGTGGGAAGAGGTGTAATGTGGAATGTTCTAAGACTTGACTCTACTTGGCATGACTCACGTGTAGAGTTGGTCATCTGAGTCAAGATGATCTCATTCAGAGGCATACTAAGGAGTTTAATGACTTCCTCAAGCTTTCCATGTAGAAATTTTATTTTCACATCAGTCACGCTCCATTACCGTCACTAACAACACCCGAATCGATGTATGCTTGACCACCGGAGAAAATATCTCATTGTGGTCAATGCCCTCCTTCTGAATGTAACCCTTCGCCATGAGACATGTCTTGTGCTACTCATTGTCCTTCTTTCTAAATACACACTTACATTCAATAGCTTGCTTCTCCTTCGGTAGTATGACTAGATCTCATGTTTGATTCTTTCGAAATGATTCTATCTCCTCTATCATAGTAATCATCCCCTTGTTTCTATCGTTGTTGTCAAGTGCTTCCTCATAAGTGCTCGGATCGCCACTCTTCGTAACCAGAGTAAAGACCACCTGATCATCTTTGAAATCATACATGGCCAGTGCCTTTTAGGTCCTCCTCTATCATCCCTGTGCTATATAATGTTAGGGTTGAGTCTCCTCATCACCATTTGTAACTATCTTCTCGTTTACACCTACATCTCCTTTCTGAGTTGCATCTCTTATGTCTGTATCCATAGCCTACTGTGAATTAGTAATCTCTATCTGCATTGAATGCTCTTTCCCCTCCTTGTTACTCTTCTATTGTGGTTCTCGTCCACCATCACCTAACATAGAATCCTCATCAAAAGTGAACATCTTTGCTAACGAATGTGGTCTAGCTTTCTAGATCCCATTACTTGAATCCCTTTACACCCTTCTAAAACCCGATAAAGTAGCATCTCCTTGACTTTGCATTAAGTTTAATCCTCTTATTCCTATCCATAAGAGCGTAGGCAGGCACCGAAACACTCCCAAGGAATTATAACTGACTAGTTCTCCCATCTAAGTCTCTTCTAGGATCTGAAGATTGATGATAATCAATGATCAACGATTGACCAAATAGCATGCATGATTCACTACTTCTGCCCAAAAGCCTTTTGTCAAGCCTGACTATAATCTAATGCTTCTGGCTCGCTCCATTAGTGTCTAATTTGTGCATTCTACTACCCCATTCTATTCTGATTGCCCTAGCACTATCAGCTGATGTTGTATGCCTTGTTCAACACAACTCTACTTGAACACTTTTAAGGTATATTCACTCCTATTATTTGTCCTTAAATACTTGATTCATCACCTCATTTGCTTCTCCACCTCTGCTTTCCACTCCTTTAACTTTTAGAATACCTAAGATTTATGAGTTCGAAAATAAACCCCATACCTTCCATGAAAAGTCATCGATGAAGGTGCAAATAATCGGCATCGACTTTACACCTGGTCGATGCAGGTTCCCATATGTTTGAATGAATGTAGTCCAATAAGCCTTTTATCTTGTGCAATTCTGTAGTGAAGCTCATCTTATGTTGCTTTGCCATCGTGCAATACCTGCATAACTGTAGCTTACACCCCTTAACACCTTTTAGCAACTTCTTCACATGCAGCACTTGAAGACCCCTTTCACTCATATGACCCAGATGCATGGGCCAAAGATTTGAGGTATCCTCCACCTATTTCTCTCAGTCTCCGAAGCATCACCGATCACCTTGCTTCTAATCAACATGTACAAATTTACCCTTCTCTCGTCTTTGAGATAAACTAGCGCCCTTCATCACCTTTAGTGTCGTGCCTTCACCCATGAACTTGCATCCCACGCTCTCAAGTGCTACTATAGAAATTAGGTTTTTCTTCAACTCCAGAATATGTCGTACATTCATTAAAGCCCATACCATCCCGTCGTGCATCTTCACCTTAATTTTGCCAAAGCTAACCATTTCGCAAGTAGAGTTATTCCCCATAACAACTATCATGCCATTGTATTCCTCATAAGTATCGAACCACTCCCTATGAGGGTACATATGATATGTGCATGCCAAATCAAGAATCCATACGTCAGAGGAAGAGCCGTTCCCAGTAGATGCAATCAACACGTCGGAATTTTTCTCATTCGCCTTCACTTCTGAAACTACATTGGTTTGATCATTTGTGATTCACTATTGCTCAACGATCTTCCCTTTCTTTCTAACAATTGCTTATAGATGGCATAGTCCTTCTTTATATGTTCTAGACTTTTATAGGAGAAACAACCACTGCCATCCTGAGTGAAAGCCCTTGATTTGGATTTGGATCCGTTTCCTCCTCGATCTCCTTTTCCTTCTTTCCAAAGTTACACAAAATCTCACAATTAAGAATCCAAGTCGCCAATGAGAAGCGACGCCAAAACAAGTCAGAGACATTATATCTTATTTTGAGAATTCTATTGGTTATCTAAACTGAGAATTTGCATCAATAAAATCCACAAAGCATTCACTCAATGCATTAAACTATCAAAGTGGATTATGGGTCATTTCCTTATTCGGACAAAGAAGACGGAACATGGCCCAATCAAGTTTTGTTAATTGAGCTTCTAATGGATTCGAACTCTTGAGTTTTAGCGTATTATAATTTTTGCTGATTTTTTAAATAATTAAAATGGGGACATTGAAGTAGTTTAATCCTAAAAGTTGCTAAACTTTTAACATAGTTTAGGAAAGGGGTAAAGTTGAGGAAAGCAAACAATTTGAGGAGTAATATAGAATTATGATGATTTAAGGGGCAAATTAAATTGCCTACAATTTGAAGGACACATAACCTTTTAAAAGTTGATGGCTACAGTAATTTTTAGGTGTATGGTTAATAGTAAACTATGATAATTATGTTTGTTATTATTTTAATTATGAATAATCATAATTTGGTTTGGATTATTAAATATTTGACTATAATTAGTATTTTGTTATTATGAACAGATTGAATTTGATGAGTATTCTTAGGTGAATATAGAATTATGTGTGCTTGTTGTCTTCTAATATAACTCATCACGACTTTTGTTTCTTTACAAGTTCCACCAATTTCTCATTATATGTACAAGAGGGATTAACAATATATTAGTAATACAATAATATAGTATTAATAATAAGGTTTGATATGATATGGAAAATGACATATTAACATTTAATAATTATTATTTGAAAATAATATACATTAATTACACTATAAGATATAATAACTACAATGTAATATTACAATATATTATATTAAGGGTTATTTGCCTATATGCCCGCGTAAATCTTCCATATTTATGTATTTACCTCCCAGATCTTCATTGTAGAGTTAGTATACCCTCCAACAGTTAACTTAAGAAATATTACTAGAGTATTCCTTAAGTTTTAGTTAACTTATTAGATAGTATTTATGGAGTTAATTCTTTTGACTGACTATATGTTTATATAGATCATAGATTATTTTACTTTCTCACATGAAAAATATTTGATGCTTAATAATTTTAATTACTGCTTATAAAATTTAATAGAAAGAGAAGTTGTGATAATATTTATTTGTTTACCTACAAGATACTACCATCTCAATCCCAATCTTTTACTCAAGATTTATTCTATAGTCCGTGTATCGGGTTAGTAATTAAGTCAACAATTTATATATTTCAAGTATGATGATTGTAGTAGTTGGTTATTGAGACACATACTTACCTTGGCAAGAAATAATATTTTTATCTATAAAACTATTGGTAATTATGTTACAATTTCTAAGTTATATACATAACTTTTATAATAAAATATATCTACAAATATTAAAACTCATGATATTTGATCACTTACAATGCCCGTGCATCCTACCTAGCAAAGAGAAATAGGTTAGTTATCTCTGAAGACACCAAAAGGCCCCATGTGTATAAAAAATTGCCACGTAACAAATTTCAAACAAAAAGGTTGGTGCTAGGAAGACCCAAAAATGGGATGTACCATGAGACAGCTGAGTTGGAAGAGCTAGCTATCACTTGCAACTAGCATGCATAAAAAATAGAAAATTTTGACAATCAAATCTTTATTATTTCTAATCAAATAATAGTTATCCATAATTAAAAAATCTAAAAAAGTTGTCATGTAACTCTCCTTAATTTTTTAAACGGTAAATTTCAATAAATTTTCCATAACTTTAAGGGCTTGTTTGGATTTGGACCTAATGAAGGGAAGTTAAGTGAACATAGGAGAAGTTAACTTAAGGGAAGGTACGGGAATATGTAAAACTTATTTGGGAAACTAGTAAGGGGAATCAAGGGGAACTTATTTCACCCCGTTTGAAAAGTTTAATGAAGTGAATGGAAGATAATGGAATATATGTAAACTTACATAAATAACCTTGCTTGTTATTAAGTCATTTTATTGTTAGAAGTTAGATAAAGGGTAAAATGGTCTCTTCATAATTAATTTTTTATTTGAAGTTCCTTTAACTTCCCTTCACCCTAGTTACACCCCAAATTGGGGGGTAAGCAAAACTTGATTTTTCTCCCCTCCTTTACCTTCCTTTCTCCCTCATTACCTAGCAAAAGTTAATTCTCAAATAAGGATAATGAGTCCCCTAACTTTCCTTACCACTCTTTACCCCAATCCAAACAAGCCCTTAGGCATTTAGCACTAAACCTCAAAATATTTGTAACTCTAACTAAACCCCTAGTAAGTTTGAGAATTTTAGAAAACCGCCAAAATATTTTAACTTTTTGCACATAACCTCCATAAT
This sequence comes from Asparagus setaceus, assembly GCA_012295165.1. Classification (NCBI taxonomy): domain Eukaryota; kingdom Viridiplantae; phylum Streptophyta; class Magnoliopsida; order Asparagales; family Asparagaceae; genus Asparagus; species Asparagus setaceus. Next base: position 17,463,780 of record CM022703.1, on the reverse strand, counting down.
GGCGTTACCCAGTTATAAGTTTATACCGATGAAAATTAACCATCATGGCCAAAAAATATGCTTCAAATTATTCTTATTTACAAGTTAACCTATCAAATTTAGAAATACCCTAAAAATATGAAAATTACAGTGGCTTCCTAAAAATCTAAAATAACAAATAATACGCAGAAAATTCAAAAGTTACCAACAACAAACAAAACTCTTGAAAATCTAAAATTTGTAAATAAAGACCATAAAATTTCTAAAATTATAAATGACCCCTTCCCCCAAAAAAATCTAAAATTACAAACAAACCCTTAAAAGATCTAAAACTACAAACAATCCCCCTTAGAATCTAAAAATTATAAATAATCCCCTAAAAATCTATAAATTCAAACAAACATTTGAAAAATATGAATTTAAAAAAAACCATAAAAATAAAAGATAACTGTAGACGGTTAAATATGCTCTACCCTAGATCAACGCTCAGCCTAAGTCCTAGAAGTGAATCCCCATGGGCTAAACACTTCATATGGGCCCAAGCACAAGCCCATGACAAAACCTACACAAACGATAGCGAAGTTCGCCCAAGCCTCACGCAAACTTCACCTAAAAGATCCACGTGGGCCACGCCATCTACACCCCAAGGGAAGTGGGTTGCCCACATTCTAGTAAACTTTGTCCAAAACTGCTCAGCGAGCTTCGCCCAAAGTTGTTCAGCGAGCTTCGCCTTCGACCGTTATAGGCAAACCTCGCCGTTGACCATTTCAAGAGCTATTTTTATGGAAATGGTTCTCCTCATTATCTCCTAAGTTAATGGCTACTTAATCCATATTTAATTGCCACTCTCTCTCTCTCTCTCTCTCTCTCTCTCTCTCTCTCTCTCTCTCTCTCTCTCTCTCTATAAGAGGAGAGGAGATTGCTCATTTTTGGGGGACACTTGGTATCCGCACTCGGCATTCAGCTAAGCGTCTTTAATTTAACAATCTTGATAGTTAGTTTCTCTTCATCTAGAGAAGACTTCGGCATCTTCAAAAGAGCTTTGGCAACCGTCAACCGACAGAAGACTCAATGCTTTAGTCGGACCGTCAACGAAGTACAAGAACGACGCTCCATCGGCAAATGGAAAAGAACCTAGCTAATATAAAATTTTCTTATTTCTTGTAGTTTTCTTTGAATTGTAATTCAAAAAACCCGAAACAATGACAAATAGCACCCTAAAAATTTTAAATTATAAACAACCCCCTAAAAATATGAAAATTGCAAATTGAGCCTTTAAATTAAAAAACCCTGAAAAATACAAACAACGCCCCAAACCACCACCACCAAAATCTAAAATTATGAACAAACTCCTTTAAAATTCAAAAATTACAAACAAACTCTTAAAAAAATATGCCCAAAAATTACAATCAAACCTCTAGAAAAACCTAAAAGTTATAAACATCCGGTATTAGGAGCTTCTGGCAAAAATTATAGGGGTTTAAGTGACAAAACATAAAACTTATTGAAGTTTTGCCAAAAATTTTTTGGCGGGTGTGTGTGTGTGTGGGGGGGGGGTTGGTCATCTGACTATACATCGATTAACGATGCTAATTTTTAGGGTTTTCTTCCAAAATTTTTTGGGAATTTAGTGAGGTTTTCAAATATATTGGAAATTTAGTTCCAAACACCTAAACTTATCAGGGGTATGGTGAAATTTTTCCATATTTTAATATTGGGTTTTGTCGATATATAACCCCAAGTTGTAATGATATTTAAACTTTTTTTTACCCAAATCATGATAATTGAAAATTTCCCTCAATTATTTATTTCTCTCAACTTTATCATGCATCTTAATTTTAATCAAAAAAAGAAAAATAGATCCACCCGTACGAGTATGAGCATAACACTTGTATATTTAAGAAATAGTTAAAATCCATATCCCTGTGACTAACGTCCTTAAGCATCAATTAGTTGTATATGTCTAATTGTTTTTAAGTTCCTAAAGACTTATAGGAATAATGACTATGAATATGAAATTTTATACATTGAAGAGGAGATTTGTATTAGGAATCGAACCCAACATCATGGGAGTCATATTGAATCTCTCAACCATCCGGATCACCCGTGATGGGTATTATGAATAAGATTGTAGAATTGATATAAGGACTGCATATGAAAATATTGACTATTTCTAAATAACACTTACTAAGTATGAGATATTGCATTATTTTAATCTTAAATTGATAATAGTAGATTAGTAGTAAACAAATAGAATCACAAAACAAGACGGTAATATGGATACTGATAAATGGTGCATCCATAATTATATTTTGTAAGAAGATGGTCAAACTTCTACAAATAGTAAACTATCCAAGTGTATGTAACAAATGGTCATGTTTTAATAATAGCAGCATGATACATATGCTAAGTTTGTTAAATTTTTTTAAAGCGTGCATGAAGTTAACAATTTTAGAGGCAAAGACATATAATACTAACTTTAAAAAATCCGTACGTTAAAAATACCTTTTAAATCTATAATATCCATACCCAAATATTTTGAAGCCCAACTACCTTAAAATCCAAAATAGCTACTGATACTTCACATTTATCAACCTAGACCCACAAGTAACTCCTGCTACACCAAATGTAACCACTTGGCATCAGTATGGCAACTTAACTCAAAAATGGGTTTAAAAATTACTCTTCATGCGTATTTTAAGAGTGATTTGGGAGGTGGATATGTACAAAAAATAAATCAGGGGAAATTATGAGTTTATAAACAAAAAATTTCATCCCTGAAGAAAAAAAAATTAGCCACTCTTTTGAGCACTGGCCTTTGTTGTCTCACAATTTACAAGCGGATGGAATCTATATTTTAATTGTAAAGGGGCCGAAGAAGATCTAAAATGCTCATTTCTTCAAGGCCCAACTTCACTATCAGCCCAACCAGTCGACAAGCATAGAAATTTTTCTCGCGGGAAACCAACTCTTTTAGCGGGAAACCAACACAAAAAGATCAAAACCCCCCAAAACAAAATAAATCCCATCTCTCAAAACCCTAGAAATCCTCCAGCGACGTCAATGGATACAAACCAGGATGAAGTTCCAATCCTAGCCCCATCGTTCCCAACCGGTAGAGTAAAGAAAATCATAAAAATCGATCAAGAAATCAACAAGATCAACTCCGAAGCCCTCCACCTAATCTCCATCTCCACCGACCTCTTCCTCGCCTCTCTCACCGAGGGCGCGAGGGACGCCGCCATTGGAAAGAAGAGGCGGATCATAAAGATCGATCATTTACGATCTGCGGTTCGATCGCACGCGCCGACCTCGGACTTTCTTCTTGATTGTCTTCCGACCGCTGTGGAGGCAGCGCCGGCGAAGGAGAAGAGGGCCAAGCTGGAGATGGTTGAGAAGCCGCTGCCGCCCGGGGCTCGAAGGATCGACGGGTTCTTTCGGAAGAATGTGGATTCAGTGGAGGGATCTTGATCTTGATGATGACGGTATGGTTATCTGTTTATGTCAAGTATTTTGTTTTGCTTTATGTAATGATGAATTATCTGTAAAATATAATAACTAGTGTAATTCATAGGAACGAGGGTAATTCATAGGAGTACTTTTTTAATCAAAATGGTTAATTTTGTAGTTGATGATTATGATTTGTAAAATATGAACGAGTGTAATTCATAGGAGGATAGTGTTTCTTATTTGAAATGAACCATTTGTCATTTGAGAATAATCTCTCCGCAAAATAATAACTGTAAATGATCTAAATTCCTAGTTCCACATGTTGCCATTACATTAAAGTTAATTGTCCTCAAACAAGTTCAGGTTTCATACAAATTAACTCTCCTGAATGTACTCATTTATCAACTTTGTTGCAATATTACTTTTAGAATCCTCGATTATCTATTCACAGAGAAGACAAATAGTATAAAGATTAAAGAACACCCGGATAGAAAATGTAGTCATCGCCCCTACTTAAATATATAATTACTATCTCAGCCACATCATTGTTAGCCTATAGAATACATGCAAGATAAATCTTGGATATGCCATAAACCTACGATTTTTGGCTAACTTGGTAAGAGTTATATTGTGATGCCCCCATTGTAATGTGTAACAGTCGAGTAAGTGTTCTATCAGAACCTCCCGCACTGTGCGGGAGGTTCTGAGCCTCATCTTGAGACTAACGGGGCAATTCCGTCATTCTTGGCCTTTGTGTGGCTATCAGAACCCCACACGGTGTGGAGTTTTGATAGAACACTTACTCGTAATAGTCCCACATTAACTATTTACAAAGAAGTGATTGTGTTTATATAGCAAACCTAAAGAATTCAAGTGCAGCAATGGCTACCCAATTTTGGCAGTGGTTTGAGCTAAACAACACCCTGCATTTGGTGCATCCCATGGCTTACACCATGCTGACATGTCTGAAGGCCCAGAGGGTGACATAGACGCCCAAGAAATTTATTGACCTCTAGAAATAGAAACAAGTATACATAAACAAAATGGGTGAGAAAAGAGAGAAGTACGATAGTAAGAGGTAAAAAGGACTAAAAAACAAAATAAACTAATTTGAATTTCTGAATCAATTTGTCATACTGCTCCAAGCTAGTAGGTCACTAAGATATATTAGAAGACATCCACAATCTACCATATTATCTAAGTATATTATAGTTATGTATCTCCATTATCAAATTATATTGCATAGTATCTAAGTATAAGTATAGTATTAGTGTATCTCTGCTGTAGAATTAAATTACCCATTAGTATCCAAGTATAAGTGTAGTGTTGGTGTATCTCTCCACTATAGAATTAGATTTCCCATTTGTATAGTGTTGATATGCTGGGAGGAATTTTACCCTAATTAGGAAGGGTATTACTAATCTGACACATGCAAAATCATTTTTGTTATTGATGTTCTTTGCCTCATTTAAAACAATAATTCATGCTTATTATGATTTAATTCTTTTACATGATTGGTCAAGCAAAATTAATTTCAAAGATCCAAATATTTCACCTCCATTTTTGTCATGTATCTAAAGGTGCAATATGTTATGTTAGTTTGAATAATGAAAATTTAGTAAAATGGATTTAAGGACCTTGAGTTATGTTGTTAGAATATGATAAATTCCTGAGTGTCACAATATATTCAATTAGTTTGACAGATGAAATTTTAGTTATTTGATATTCACAGTTCAACCATTTACAGACCCAAATCAGGACTCAAATAACCTAAAGCAAAATCAAAGCACTAGTCACAATTGGAGTCTATGCGAATTGTGTTTTTCATCATTTAGACTTCGGTCATTGAAGAGGATCGTGCTTCCCCAACTTTATCTCTTTTATTGTTTTTAGGGAAACTTGTGCTCATATGCATTTGTTCAGGTCTTTCCAAGTCTCATAAGTGGGCTTGACATTTTTACTTTTGTTATCTAGTCCACTTGTAGACTAAATTTCTGCTTGCCTATACCCCAATTAGGAGCTTAATATTCAACGCTACTTGAACTACACGGGTAGGTTATGATATAGGTTTCATAATCCAGCTAAGTTGTTATAGTTATCCTATTGCTACCAAACTGACATGCAATTTTATTTGATTTGGTGTTAGTATAGTAATTTTGGATTAGACAACAAATAGGAGGTAAAAGCAATATATTTTCATACAATATTCTAAAAAAAATCTAATTACCGTCTTTAAGTTATTTGAAGATTTTGATAAATAACAATGTAAGAGATTGCTTGGGCATTAAGAAGTTCTCGCCTTGTGGACATGACCATGATATCAAATTTTGTGTTACACTGTTTCGATTAGTAAACAAGACTACGTACAATAATTTCTGATAAAGATGGATGAGAGCCATTTAAACAGATCACTTTCTTGCTAGAGAAAGATTCTTATCTCATTTCTGTTGATGTGAGAGAATGCATTCTAAAATGAAACTAGTGCATTTTCTTTTAGGGAGCATGAATGCTAACTGCTTAGTTAGTTCAAGAATCTTGTCAATGTTGGAATTGTGTCATTGATTCTTTGTAATTTTCATCTAGGTGGATATGTTATTCTAGCACTATTAGGAGGTTTGGTTCTATGTTGTAATATCATTAAGAGGCTAGTCCTGTCATGATAAGAGGGTTGTTTCCTATTCAAACTAGAGGTAATTGGTATGGATAAAGTTGTTGGTTTTTCTATAAAAGGTAATCTATTGCTATTACCAAAGTAGTGTTAGAGAGAAATATTGTCACGCCTTGAAACATGAGGCTAGGGTTGAAGGTGCAGGCTTTCCTGTTAACAAAAGACATGATTCTTCTTGCATAATCCGTGTGATTATTAATCTTTTCTTTACTTCAATTTGGGCAAACTCCTACAAGTGGTGTCAGAGTGAGGTTCAAGGTTTGTGCAGTCTCGACAGTGTGTAGGTTAATTGTGCTGGAGATCCACACACATCTAGCTTCAGTTTCCATGGATGCGGTGGAGGAATCACACACAAGGCAATCTACGTGACAACCTTCATGGTGCGTAGCCAAAATGAGTTGCAAACAATAACAATATTGCGACGAGGCATGCAGTACAGGTGATCGACAAAGGGCAACGACATTGGGCAAAAGAGTTTAAGGCAGGAGGCATAAGAGGAAAAGACATGAGTGACTTTTCCCATGTGGAGGATCTCCGGCAAAAGTTGAGGATTACGAAAAAACAATGGCAACCTAATGCACCATATTCTGAAACACGTGAGAGGAGCAGAACTCCAATAGCTATTGCGGGAGTGAGGGAGAAGTTAGAGGGTAGCAAGGTCATGCGGAGGAGATTGAACTTTGTGAAAAAAGGAAAAAGGACGACTATCAGTTAAGGCTCAAAGGCGGTTGAGGGTCGCAAGGGCGGCAATAAGCGTAGGTGACGGAGTGTAGCGTTCAACTCACTTGAATCACGAGATGAGAAAAAGAAAAGGCACATGATCAGTATGGTTATTGTTCATGTGAGTTAAGGAGTTGGATTGACTTTTAAAATTCAGATCAAATAGGTGAGATCGACTTGTCAACAAAATAAGGAAATCATTAGCGGATTTCAACAATCCAGGAGTCGATTCCTAGGTTACTCCTAGGTTTTTGGGTGCTCTGAGGCGGTGAACGGTTTTTCTTTCCATACCTAATCTGGATTGGTTAGAAAATGCAAAAAATGCAGTTTTGATGGCATATATGACAAATCTAGCAAAGAAATTTTCAATAGATGAGACTAATGTGTTAGGGTCAGAGATTGACATGACCCTAGCAATATCATGCTAAAACACCAAGTGATGAAGGTCATTACAGCACATCAATATCGTCAACGAAGTGTCGGTCAAACTCAAATTGCCTTGCATACTTGTAAGGTTTTTGAGGTTCAAAGTATATTGTCCTACCCAATGTTTAAACAAGCGGAAGCACAAGGTGAAGTGTTAGAACCTTTATGAAGCAAGGAGTGTGAGGTGAATGCTTCAAAGTGTGAGGCGTAAGCCTCATGACTTAAGTATATTTTAATTTTTAAACATTATAAACATATAATATATAGTGGTATAACAATTACAATAGATACATTCAAGTCTTGATTAGTAAATAATAATTAAATATGTTAAATACAATACAAATCATAATAAACTAAGTTACACATATAAGATATATATCTTATTTCTAGTCAATGGTCATATTAAAGATACATGATCCAAAGTTAAATTTCCTTATTAAAGGGTAAATCCTTGAGAGGAAAAGAAAATGAAAAATTAGGGTGTTTTAATTTTAGTCAAAATTCTTTTATATCTTGTTATCTCGTCTAAAGCATGCATTTCAAAAGAGAAGCGCTTCATGGGGCGTGAAGCACACACTTCAATTATGATTTAAGTAATGAAGCGTAGGTTTCAAGGGATAAATAGCTTCACTTATGAGTTTCGAAGCGATTATCCTTAAAAAAGTTCTGAAGTGAGTTTCAGAAAACTTTTCCAAACATTGTCCCTACCCAAGTGCAGCAAGAGAATACTCAAGCATAAAAAATTTAAGTATTCCAATAGTGTAATTGACAACTCTGACTGTCCATTAGGCAATTTCCTATCTTGAATGAGCCCATCTTGAACAAGTATACAGAAAAAGTCTAACAAAATTCTTTACATCTGTTTATGTTTATATATATATATATATATATATATATATATATATATATATATATATATATAGAGAGAGAGAGAGAGAGAGAGAGAGGAATATGGAGAATTTACCAAGTTCCTTAAAGGAACTTGGTAGTGAGATGGACAAATCCGGTCCACACCTCAAGGGAGAAATAGAGAGGAGAGAGAAAGAGGAGAGAAAGATTTTTTAAAGCTAGACTTGTGGACCAAATTTGTCCACATCACTACCAAGCCTTTTAAGAAACTTGATACCAAGTTTTTCCATTTTTCTCATATATATATATATATATATATATATATATATATATATATATATATATATATATAGAGAGAGAGAGAGAGAGAGAGTAAAGCTCCTATAAACTTAAGTGGATAGGAGACTTGTCCACCAAACTTTTATCCCTTCATTATGTTCGAGATTTGTGCTACACATCAATGCTACCTTTGAGATTTGTGCCTTCATTTGTATCATATGCTAGCACAAATCTCAATGCAAAATCAATGGATAAAAAGTTGGTGGACAAATGGCTCATATCCATTTAAGTTTATAGGAGCTTTACTATATATATATATATATATATATATATATATATATATATATATATATATATATAAAGGGATAAAAAGTTTGGTGGAGAGAGAGTGTGTGTGTGTGAGGTAACTAGTTATGAGTTGACAGCCTATTTCTGCACTCAAGTGTTCTCTCACATACTTGGGTAAATGATATACGCTGAGCTTTATAGTCCTCACAGGTTCGCAAGACAATTTGGATTCGTCGAGCACTTGGTTGAGGACATTGACGTTCTTCACTTGGTGTTTCAGCAGCTATTGGGAAATTTCATCCACTCTAGAGCATCCTCAAAATTTATTAGTCTAAGCAAACGTCATGTGAAACATATTAATCATTATGCTCATTGATGGTCAAATAGCGTCCATGCATTAGTTGTTCATAATGATGATTTTTTGATTCAGGAGAATGGGAAAAAGAATGTGACATGTGAAAAAGATTGCTCCAATAGTTTTGCTATTCAATGTCAATTTGAAAAAGAGGAGCACAGACCAAAACTTTATCAACAGTCATAAGATCTTGTAATTAGAAGTCATGTTATTACTGATTTGGGTGCCGACTCTTCACTTGCTAAAAGAAAGAACAAAAAGAGATTGTGATTGCATCTAACAAGTTTCGAGCAATTTTGGAGGAGAAAATAGGAAAACACAATTTAAAGAAATTAAAGACAGGAATTCAAACTTGTAGGATAGATTCTATAGCTGGCCAAAGTAGTCATAACTCTCCACTAGGTATGGACTCTTTACACATATCTCTTCATATGTATTTTTCATACCATGATATTTATATATCTTTCTTTCAGAAAATGAAGAAGCACTATTCCTTGCTTATCAAGCACAAGAATATGACAACACTGTTTAAGAAACTATTAATACTTCATTCAAGACAATTACTAGTTTGGGAAGATCTTCTTGTTGCTTTTTTTTTTTTTTTTGACAGTTGCCTTAAAAATGACTCTACCGAGTCATGACAGTAAAAATTTTGTATTTAAAAGCATTTTGAGGTATATAAACCCAGGATCACCAAAAGGATGGAGTCATCATTTGTGCGCTTTGCTTTCCTCTTTTTAAAGAGACTACTATTTGTATCCAGGACTTACTGCTAGAAATCAAAACTTAGAACGCATTTCACACAAAATACAATGAATCTAAGAGCATGCTGATTAATATAATCACTCACATTATTAAATTCGAAAGCAACAAAATCCACTTAAGCCGCCACAAAGTGTGAAAAGCTATTAGGTAATTCCATTATTTTGTTCATGTTTTAACTGTAGTGAGTGAAAGGCACAAGTAATTGACTGCTAAACCACCAGCAATATGAACCTTGAAAGAAGTCGAAAAAAATAGCACAACAACACTTTCCCTAGTAAATCAATCATGTTTTTGCTTTCCAGGGCATGATATTATCATTGAAAACTCATACTTATCTCAGCCAGTTGGGTAATTTTCATAATTTTGTCCATTTCAATTACATGACAGGTAAAATGGACAGTATGATCTTTTATTATCACTACTGATACATTTACACGCAGGTCGATATTCTTGGATGGTTGCTGACTAATGGGAAAAGGTTGTTCTTACACTGCAGCCCCAACTTTAGTGGTCTTAAGATTTCCAGTGTGAATTGGTCTTTAGTATTTCCGCGGGGTTATAATAAATCCATATTCATGAAGTCAGAAAACTTTATTTTCCTTGCATTCTATCGGGATTTTCAATTCTCATTATTGGCCTTGACTTTCTTCCCTTTTCATAACAGTCCCTCCTTGAACTGAATTCTTCTAACATTGTCTCTACAAATATATATTGATTATTATGAGTCTAAATTTCAAGTCTATGATTGGAACTACTCAGGGTAGTTAATGTATAAGTTCCATTGTCCACCTTAGTTTATAGGATAGTAATCTGGTAGATTAGTACTAAACTCAGTCATGCAATTAAGCTAGATTTGGTATTAGGATAGAAAATTTTAATTTGGAGATTAATGACAGGTTGAATCCTTGAGGTTGTTGCATTGGCGCAACGGTAAAGTTGTTGCCTTGTGACCTGGAGGTTATGAGTTCAAATCCTGGAAACAGCCTCTTCGCATGCGAGAGTAACACTGCGTACATCTGACCCTTCCCAGAGCCCACAGTGGTGGGAGCCTCATTGTACTGGGCTACCCTAGATTAATGACAGTTTAAAGCAACATATTTGCATAAAAGTGACAAGAAACCTAACTAACAAATAATTATCTGAAGATCGTTAAAGATAAATTTGCTTGATGCATTAGGAAGGTCTTGACAGGTGAACGGGACCGAAATATCAACCTTATGTTACACCGTTTCAGTTAGGGTTAAATAAGATTATTTACAGTAACTTCTGAAAAAAAAAATACGTGAAAATTGTTCAAATCGATTTCTTTCTTGCTAGAGTCCCCAATGTTCAAATCGATTTCTTTCTTGCTAGAGATAGACTGTTTGTCACATTCTGTTCCATGGTCCCCAACCCCACTGCTTGTCACATTCTGTTCAATGTCCCCCCAACCCAACAAAAAAAAAAAAAGAAGTTTTGTATTTCTTTTAAGCAGTATGAATGCTAACTTCTGTGTTCATAGAAATCCTATCGAGTCTTCATTTATATCAAGATATATACACTATCTTCTCACAAGATGTCATATTCTTTTTCAAACTTAAAGTGGTAAATATGTTTACATTGAACCAGCACAAACTTTGAATGGTACTCGTAATGATACACTCTACTTCTATGTGGACAATCAACAACATTTTCCTCCGTTGATTAATGAACATTATATATTCTTAAGCATCGTTAGGTATATGAACCAGCGTCTACAAATGAATGGAATCATCATTCATGCACTTTGCTTTCCCTTTTTAAAGACTATACTACCTATAGCTTGGCGTATACTTCTAGGAATCATTAAAACTTTGAATGGCTTTTTCGCAAAATACAACAAAAACCTAAGAGCATCTTAGTCCATACAGTTATCCACATTGTAAAATTTTTTTTTTAATAACTTTTTTCAGGGAACACTTTGTAAAAGTTGAAAGCAATATCCATCAACTCGTCCTTGACGTGATGCAGAAAAACTACAATATTGGCCTATTCCCTTTCTGTCCCTCATGTTTAAACTGTAGTAAGAAAGGCACACCTAAGTGACTGCTGAACCACCAGGATTACGAATCTTTTGATAAGATTGAGAAAAGTACGAACCTATCACTTATGAGATGAATCATGTCCTTGCTTTCCAAGGCACGAAAAAAAGCAGTGCATCCTATACCAGTTAAAGTTCCTAAGATTTCCTCATGTTTTGCATGTTTTTACGCAGGTGAAAATTACTGGGTTGTTGCTGAGCGATGGGAAAATTGTAGTGACTCAAGGGCCTGTTTGGTTCAAAGAATTAGGGCGGAAGCGAAAAAAGAATTGAGTGCATGTTTTTGTATCGAGCGAATGAAAAATTATTCCTTGTTTTGTTTCAGCAGAAATTTTTTTAAAAAGATTCTGGAAAATGTTAAAAAATTGTACTTTTTTGGTAAAAGCCAATTCCAAGTTTTTTTTCATAGAATTGGGTGGAAAGGAACTTAAAAATTAATAAAAAAAAGTGGCTTCTCTCTTTTTCATTTTTGATTGGTTGATTGGTCACATCAAAATGGTCATTTCCTATTCCTCAAGTTTGATCCAAAGCAAGGAATTGTATTGATAGAGATTTTCATCTTTCATTTTTTGTATGAAACAAAGCAAAAAAAATATTTTCAAGGAAACACCCTTAAATGCTAAAAGGACGGGATTTACATTGGATTCCTATTCCTTATTTTTTGGCAAAATAACCAAACAGGCCCTATAAGCATCACAGTCATGGTGAATCACGTGTTGCCTATAGATAGAAGGAAGGGATGCTGCACAAATCAGTGGAGGAAATTTGTAGCCTAGAGATCTGATTCCAAACACATGTATGGTATTGATTTATAGTATTATTCCGAATTTTCGTCGAAAATTGGCTTTGGAATTTGTTAGGTCCTTGTAACCATTTAGAAGCATCCTGATGAGGTTAGCGAAGTCTTAGCAGCTTGCTGGTGACGTTTTCTTGGATAATATCTCGATGGCTAATAAGTTACGGATCGAGATATGAATTCCATACAGACCATCTTTTATGTGCTTTTTCGCATTTAGATTGTTATTATTGACACATTGGCTCTTCCATGCAAAAGATGCAAATGGGAGGATTAATTCTTGTTGTATATTTGGGAAGCAGTTTACCCCCAATAATAATTTTGTAGAGTCAAGATGGGTGGACTCAAACCAAGAGATAAACTATAAAGGAGAAGAATGTTGTGAAATCTAGATGTTTTTTGGCTTGGATTATTCAAACCTAATTCTCTTTCAATTTTATCCAAACCTAATCCTCTTCTGATTTTATCCAATTCTAATCCTCTTTCAATTAGAGTTTAATTCCAATTAAAATTGTTTGTTTCCAATCTAAGTCAAATCTCAATCTAAATTAAACTACAATTAACTGAACATAAGATACATCCTAACAAGGAGGAGTCAAATACAAACCTTAGGAGAGGAAAAGTGGAATCAGACTCATATCAGTTTGTCAAGACCGATACCGGATCATTAATAAATCACTGTTTCAGACCTTTTCTCCAAAATAAAATATAAAAAATAAAAATAAAACAGAAAGAAGGAAGGGGGAAAAAACCAATAATATACCTAGGCTCTTTCCGTAGAAATACTAAATGCTCTTACCTAAACTCCTAATAATTTTATCTATATTGTCATATATTTGTATTCTTTATTTAAGATACTATATCTTGAATGTCAGAGAATCTTAGAATAATGGCCAAACATAATTCAATTGCAAATATGGGAACAGCTAATACTGCTAATAGGTAACCCCATTACGTTAACTCCATCAACGTGTACTGCTAAGACAAATGTCAACTGTTCTTTTTAATATTTTTCTTAAATAAGAAGAAAATAGTAAGTTACCTCATTATACTAGTAAATATTTTATATTGGATTGGTTGAGATGCTAAGTTGTAAACATTGATTTTTGGTGCAAAACATCTCTCAACTTGCCAAGTGACATGAAATTATTTCTCTAAGGAGGTAATTATAATTCAGAAGTTAGCAAAAACATAGTTTTGCTTAGCTTAGACATTATAATATTCTGTAGCTTAAATATTCCTATGTCAAATAGAAAGAGTTTTCTAGCCAAAATGCAAGATATGATACTCTTTTAAGAGAAGTGCTCTTTTGCCTAATAAGATCTTTTTAAATAGAGACTTTTCATTGCCTAGTGGTCTTTTTCAGCTTCATGATAGAAACCTAAACAAAGAGATGCTGTCAGTTAATACCTTTTAATGCATGATTAAAATGGTACAATTAATCACATGTTGTACATTCTTGTGATTCTCCTTTCTTATCCCTAATGTACTAAGCTCGGTTATAGATCTTCTTCACTAAAAAAAATAGCGGAGGAACCATTACTTTTAATCATAATCATTGATTATTTAGTGGATGATTGTGATTTATTTTAACTCTACACTCACCATATCCCGTATATGACATTTATTCCTAATCTGCACTCATAAAAAAATCATAACTATCCACTAGATAATTAATGGTTATGATAATATAGTGGTCCCTCCACAACTTTTTTTTGTAGTGGAGAGGATCCGAATCCAATAAGATCTAATATTAATTACAGAAAAATCATAATCGTTTGTAAAGTAGTTAATACTTAAATCCACTTGTTGAAATAAAAGAAAAGAGAAAATTTTGTCTATATTCTCATCGATTATGAACAGTGGCGGAGCCACATACACTGTTGCCCCCCCCCCCCCCCCCCCAAAAAAAAAACCAAAAAAAACCCAAAAAAAAGAAGACACCTAAAATGGAAAACAATTTATTTATATGTAGGCTATTTTTCATATTAACCCCTTGAGCCCTAAAATCTTTAATATTTAGTCCTTTAACGATTGAAATTGCTATTAGGTCCCTCCAAATTCTTCAAGTTATTTTAAAATTAGTCTCTCAAATAATTGAAATTGTTATTTAGACCCCAATTCTCATGAGACATTAATTTTAACTTAATCATGAGTTTTTTCCCCTTTTTTGTGGTGGTGGGTTGGTGGTTCCTTTTTTTTGTGGGTTGGGAGGCGGGGGTGGGTGGGGGTGATGGTTAATGGCACTATCAATAATTTGAGGGACTAATATCAAAAAAAACTTTTCTTGAATAAATAAGAAACAATTTATGTTTTTTGGGTTCTCCCCCCCCCCCACCCCCACCCCCATTCAGAGATAAAATTTCTAGCTCCGCCACTGATTATGAAGAAGAGCGCAGTCCCCCTTACTCACATGCCTTGTAGTATATCTATAAAAGGTAAACTTCAATAAGAAAATGAAACATATATTGAAAAAAAGGTCCTAAAGCAAAGGAAAATCCTAAATAGAAACACACTGTATATATATTTAACTAATACGTCGAATTTATACTCCTCTATTAAGTTGATGTTCATAGATGGGATATCCAAATTCATGTATAGGCATGAGAAAGAATTTGATGTCCAACTTAAACATAATTTAAACTTGATTGTTAGTAATTATCTAACTTTAAAAGTTTTGCTAAGATTATGTGTCTGCTTCCTTCTCAACTAACTAACAAATGTTGCTTTCTCCAAATGGTCTATGCGGAAGGATTCTATGCAAGGTTATCTTTTACACCCAACAAAGTCACTTAGGTGGTGTTTTGGGAGGCTTTTTTTTTTTTTTTATCAAACTAGCTTATAAGTTAGCTCTTACATATCCATATGTTTGGTAAAATACTAAATAAGTTAGCTTATAAGCATCATTTTAAGAAGAGGGTATATCTCATGCTTTAGAAAAGCTAGCTTATAAGCTCAATTAAATAAGATATGTCTGACCAAACAAATTACTATATTATCCAAATAATTTTTATACAATTTTTAATATAAAAGGCAAAAGCCAGAAAAAGCTAATGCAGCTGAAAAACTTTTAAAAATAAACCTCTCCAAACACCTCTTATTAGTTTTTCTTTCAAAAGAAAAAGAAACAAAGATTTCTATGAAGTCATTTCCTCTTTGCAGCATAATAGCTGATAATTTTGGCAGGATTCTGATGCTTGATGCTTACATAACATTGGTTGGATTGGTTGGAGAATGACCTTGAAGGTCCCGCCAGCTGCGGCCGTGTGTTCTCTCGTCCGCGAATTTAGCTGCCACACAATTATTTTACACTATTCATATCCTTAGTCATATTAGCGTATGTATTGCATTCTTTTATTTTATTTATTAAGTCCTTTTAAGATAAACCCCTTACACCATCACTCCATTCATTAGGAGATGGGGTCCTCTACATCCCAGTTGACTTCATTTTCATCTGCTCCCTAACAAGTTCCAATATTTACAAAGAGCATTACTATCACTTATTCCATCAGAATAATAACACATCTTGAATTTTAAGGGTATATTACACTGAACCCCCTAGAACTTTCAGAATTTTGCAGTAAGCTCCCAATAATTTTCAGAATCACACTAAAGCCCATTGACTTATGCAGAAAACCCTTAAAGTTAACACTCGTGGCACATGCAACTCATGTGACTCAAAAGAAACAAAATACCTCTTAAACTATTAAAAACTCCTTTATGACCTTTTTCTATATTTTCAAACCTAGAAATAGAAATCCCTCGTCTTTTCTCATTCTCCTCTTGATCGTGCCCAGGTTGGGGTTCTCGAACCGTATTCTTTTAGTTTTTTGCTAAATTTGTCCTTCAAAATGCTCATTTTATGTTGTTTTTTCTTCTAGTTTATGGGGTTTATCCACAAAACGTAGAAATTTATTGGGGGTTTTCTGCAATTTCAATAGTTCCTAGGGTTTAGTGTGATTTTGAAAGTTATGGGGGTACTACAAATTGTGAAAGTTGGGGTTTTAATTTACCCTTTTTATTAATATAAAAAATAGAAATTTGGTAGATGCTATAAATTTATAAGCAAGAAGCTAATGAGAATTGCAACACGAACTTTAGTCTCGAGATTAGGCATGGGAATCAGGTGATCAACTGTCATATGATCAATCTGCCTATGTCAATCTTATATTATTAGATATAAAATTACAACCTTCAATTATTACCAGAACTTTGGAATTATACACCAACCACTTTATATTTCATTTTCTATACACCAGCCCCTTCAGTAATTTGTATCTTTACTTGTTTTAGGTAAATATAAATTTCTACAAGGGCTTAAAAGATCTAAAATGTGAGGACATCAGCAGACAACCTATGCCCAAGTTAATAGTTCCACCATGTGCAGATGATGTGCTTTCTGTTTCAGTAGTGACCAAACCCCAAATGACAAAATTGTCATTTTTTCAGCAAAAATCATAGGACACGTGGCAAAAACCCATTCACTGAAGGCACATATATAATGATTTTCGTTAGCTCAGGAGCCAGTAGAGAAAACTGAAGGAAAAAAAAGAAGCCAGAAGGACTCTCTCCTTTTGGAGGAAAGAACTCAAGAAAGAAATCAAAAGAGGGAGTTTGTACACTCCTGGATAAGGGAAGAAGAAAAGGTGCCATTTCTTTAATCTCTATTTGTTTTCATTAATCTTTTGGTAATTTCCAAGTTTGTTTAATTAGTTCTGAGATCTTGCCATAAGTTTTGTTTGAAAATAAACGGAGATTATGTTTAAGTTTTAGCATGTAATTGAAGAAGAGACATAATATTTCTATATTGCAGTCTCTACAATGAGATGATCTTTGTTTTGGAAATTGGGTTTTTGCCTATGATTTATAGTTTTATCCCCATTTATTTTAAACCCACCCATCTTCTGAAATCACTTTTAATCCAATATATAATAAAACTCTGTATAATTCAATAGTTTGGTATACAACTTAAAACCAAATATAACAACAACTTGCATCTGAATATAACAAATTAGATTAAAATATTACAATTTATCAAAAACATATAACAATTTACCAGAAAATAATATCATATACAAACTGTTAAATACAAAAATGGGATTAAATATAATTCAGTTGAATATTGTTGTTTAAGATAGATTTTGCAAGTATGTGGGTTTAAGATTAAATGAGAATTAAAACTTTGGATTAATAGGAAAAAATCTTCAGAAGCTTTAGGCCATATTGTATTGTCCTCTTCTTTTCTTGGAATAATTTCTGTAATTTTCGGCATAAATCTGTCGCTTTCTTTCCTTTTATGTATGAATGATTTTCTTTGATGGCATCATGATATGGACTTTTTGGCTTTTACATATTATTTGTTGAAAATTTTATTATGTGTTCATTAATTAATTAATCAATTAATTAGTTTATTTATTATTATTATTATTATTATTATTATTATTATTATTTGTGTGGAGGGCCGTGTTAAAAGTCTACAACTGAATAGTCTTTTTTTCAATCTTTTTAAAGGAGGAATTGGATTAGTATATTCAAATAATAGAGGTTTGTTTATGAATGGGCTCAATCTAGTATGAAATTGGTTCCTCTTTTCTAACAAATGAAATATTATTTTGGATAGTTCTATTTTGATTGATTTGTAATTTCTAGTTGAATTCTTCTTGATCCTACATTTGGTCTATTCTTTTAATTTGTACCATCGACCTTTATACTAGTCAAATAACCATTTTGTCTTAAACTAACTCTAAAATTGAGAACTTGGATTAGTTTCAAAATTTATATAAACTAATTCAGACTCGAACAACAGGACGAGTGACACTTGAGTATAAGCTGAGAACTATAACCCAATTAAAATATCTGATTTTGATTCGGGTTTTTATTTAATTCCATTGTTCTTATTCCTCTTTAGTACTGGATATACAAAAAAGTATTCAGTGGCGACGGTCCATGATATTTAATATGCATCAAATGTATGTTAACTACTAAATCCGTGCACGAATCCTGATGTCTAATGATCTCACAGTTGACCTCCATTTGGTATGTATTTAATATCATGCATCCGGGACCATTTGATACTTTCTTATGGATATATTTATACATGAATATTCTAGTGAGGGTGGTCTATGACATTTAATGTACACCAAATAAATATCAACCATTGGATCCATGTAGGAATCCTGATGCCCAATGATTTAACGGTTAACATTCATTTGGTGTACATTTAATATCATGTATCCGGGACCATTTGATACTTTATCCTTGATATAAACTTATACATGAATTTGATACTTTATCCTTGATATAAACTTATACATGAATTTTCCAATTTGAATTTCATCTTGTAATAAGTTGGTCATGATGAACAATAAGGAGAGTGTTGGGCAACGCCACAAAGATAATACTAGCTAATAAAATGGAAGATTATACGATATTTTTAATTTGCTTACCATATTTCAATATAAAAGGATTTAATTGCACGCAGATATCATGTACTATTCTCCTTTTGGAATATATTATTCTCGTACTTTGATCTTGGCACATATACCTTTCGAGTGAAACTTTTCGACTCTTTTATTCATAGAGCACCTACTTATAATTAAAAAAAAAAGTTATCTCTTTTTCTAGTAGTAATGTCAAAAAATTTCACTTTGATATTTGTCGAAGTCAAACTGTAAGGATTATATTAAGCTCCAGGCGCGGCAACCTTGCAAAAATACAAGTTTTCTAATATCGGATCTCCAAATTATCTGTATTTTGAAATAGATCTTCCGGAAAAAGGATATTTAAAACAATTCATCTAAAATTATTTATTGAAGTCATACCAATTCTTTTTACAAATATTTTGAGAAAAAAAATATAGTGAGATTCATATCACGGAAGTCCCAAAAAGTTGTATTAATTCTTGAACAAGATAACCTAGAAACCACCCAAGCATGGGTTGGAGTGAATAGACTCCACATTTTCAACTGTTGCCTTATAGAATCCAACTCCTATATATTTACTACCCTATTTCATCATCATCAATTCTTTTGTCCTTTGGCCGCACCCATCACGAGACTCTAAAATCTTTAATTAAAGCTTGTCGAACTTATGGATCTAGCAATTTGGCAGTTTATCATCCACAAGTTTGCTGAACTTTTCAGCACGAATTTATTATCAACAAGTCAACATATGTAGCTCCCCCTCAATCACGGACAAAAGGCTATAAAAAGTCCTCTATAAAAGGTTTCTAGTGCCAACTCGAGAAGTTATGCTTGCTTGTTACTTCGAGTCCAGAGCCTCTACAACCTCGAGAATGACTATAACTAGTTATGTGTAGGGGTGGGCAAGGATCGGGCCGGTTTAGACCCGTGATCAGATCTGTCGGGTTCAAGGCCAGGCTCGATCAAATCCGGACCCGCGCGGGTTAGAGTTAGCGGGGCCTACTTCTTTAATTTCGGGTCTAAGATTGGACCCAACCCGACCCACAACCCACCCTAGGGGCGAGGCCCACAGTCCATGGGTCGACCCATGAGTTTTTTTCGACTTTTTTTTTATTTTTTCATTTCTAAACTATATTAACTTTGTATTCATATCTATAAAATTATATTTAATTTAGTTTTTCCTATTTCAAACTCTTTATATATATATATATATATATATATATATATATATATATATATATATATATATATATATATATATATATATATATATATATATATATATCAAATCTCTTATAAACTTAAGTTTATAGGGAATAGTATTCACCAACTTTTTATCCATTGATGTTGCATTGGGATCCATGAAAGATATGAAGCCCATTTTGAGATTTGTGCATCTCTTGATGGTACAAATCTAAAGGCAACATCAATGAATAAAAAGTTGGTGTATGACTATTCCCTATAAACTTAAGTTTATAGGAGATTTGCTCTGTGTGTGTGTGTGTGTGTGTGTGTGTGTATATATATATATATATATATATATATATATATATATATATATATATATATATATATATATATATATATATATATATGTAGAAGGAGAACCCATGAACTTAAGTTCATAATGAATAGTGGTGCACCAACTTTTTATCCACTCATCTTGTCTTAAGATTTGTGATGCACAAATCTCAAAGTGGGTTTTATATCTTTCACGGATCCCAAAGCAAGATGAGTGGTTAGAAAAGTTGGTGCATCACTATTCATTATGAACTTAAGTTCATAGAGCCTTCTCTCTCTCTCTCTATATATATATATATATATATATATATATATATATATATATATATATATATATATATTGTTAATATTGGGAATCACACAGTCACTTAGTTATGAGTTGAGGTGATGAATGGCCGCTAACTTCCCCGAATATCTGACTCTGAGATGGGCCAACTATTCTTCCCCGCACACGTGAGAGCTCGTAAGAGGGCGGAGTTGTGTTCTCCGACGATCAAGTAAGTAATTTGCTTTAGTGGGAAAAAAGTCGAGAACTAAAGAAGTCCTTAGTGAATAGTCGATATTGCTTAGAAATTGCTTACCTTAGTGTAGGGAATAGTCCCCCTATTTATAGTAGCAATAGATGGGTGATTTGATAACTTTGGCCGAGTATGGGCTGGCGGCTAAGTCAGCAATTGCTTTACAGGTGGCGGCTGCTGAGTGGAAAGAGTCACTTCGGCATTTAATGTGAAGTGGCTGGAGGCATGGGGTGCCGACATGGTCCGATGTGTTATAAAGATCTTCAGGAATGGAGAAATAATGCTCCTGACCATGCATTTAATGTGATGGCGACGAGCTGTCAGCGGGGGGCTCGAGGTATATCGTCGTCTTCCTACTCGCCTGGCTGAGTGTCGAGAAGTACCACCTTTCGAGTCGAACCCGCGAGGTGTCGCCCACGAAAATGATCTAGTGGGCTGCTCGTTGAGTCGGCCTATCAAGAGGGCCGGCATGTACCGTCTTTCGAGTCGACTCCTTGAGATGTTGACCCGTCGAGTCGACCATGCTGAAGATTTTGGCCATCCCAAGATGTCGAGTTGATTTGATTAGGTGTTTAATGCGGGACACTTGTCTGCTACTGATTGGAGATTAATATTTAGTAATAGAAACACCATTATATATATATATATATATATATATATATATATATATATATATATATATATATATATATATATATATATATATATAAATCTCCTATAAACTTAAGTTTATAGGGAATAGTATTCACCAACTTTTTATCTATTGATGTTGCCTTGATTTGTGCCATCAAGAGATGCACAAATCTCAAAATAGGCTTCATATCTTTCATGGATCCCAATGCAACATCAATAGATAGAAAAGTTGGTGTATGACTATTCCCTATAACCTTAAGTTTATAGGAGATTTGTTATATATATATAGAAGCAAGGCTCTATGAACTTAAGTTCATAATGAATAGTGGTGCACCAACATTTCTAACCACTCATCTTGCTTTGGGATCCGCGAAAGATATAAATGCCACTTTGAGATTTGTGCATCACAAATCTCAAGGCAAGATGAGTGGATAAAAAAGTTGGTGCACCACTATTCATTATGAACTTAAGTTCATAGAGCCTTGCTCTCTCTCTATATATATATATATATATATATATATATATATATATATATATATATATAGTGTGTTTTTGTGTGTATGTTATATAAAGATAAACATCACACAGAAAACATCGCAAACACAAAGATATACGTATTTCAGACTTTGAAGGAACGTGTGGCTGCTTGAGGCCCATTTATTTTTTGCTATAAAAAGTAAATATTTATAATTAAATCGGGGTCGGGCCAGACCAGACCTGCTTCTTTGGTCCCAGGCTAGATCAAAACCTAGCCCGGTCAATGAACCACCACCAATGTGGCCCAGGTTGGGACCAGCCCGGTGTGGGCCGGGCCAGGTTTAGACCCCAACCGGACTAGGTCGGTTCGGCCCGCGATTCGGACCGGCCCATGCCCAACCCTAGTTATGTGGAGTAATGCTATTGATTTGTTTCAGTGAGCCTCACAACAAAAAGTTTTTAATATAATTTAGATAAATAATATTATATACATGAGGTCTATCGAGCGAAGAGTTATTATTGCTGGATTGTAGCGTTCCACTATAATCAAGAATGTAGAGAATCCCCGGTCTTTTACTTCAACGTTAATCTATAAATTGGATTACAACAACACAAGTACTTTATTATAAGTTAATTGCACATAGACACTTATCAAGGATATTCTTGTTAGTTGCACATAGCTCCGTTTCGCATAATTTACAACAAATATTTTTTTTGATGTGCTGTTAATATAATGGACAAAAGTTGATGAATAATTTATCCAACCCAATAGTTGGACGGACATAGGTTTTGTCATACTTCAATGATGTTGACGCCAACCAGCACTAAAACTATCCAGTAGTACGATCCCTGGTGATAATGATGCTTAAAAGAATATTACTCATTAGATTAATACATAAATCCGTAAAGTCTACTAATCTTTGTATATTTTTTTGGGATGTCATTGATGCAATGGATCAGAACTAGGCGTGAAACTACTAATACGGATAAGCTAATACCATTCCGCAAGAAAAATTTATAGTCCATATCCGATAAAATAGAATATGGATATGGATCATATAAGAAGAAATATAATAAAAATTTCTCAAATGACAGCCCATCAATATGTTTGACATATCTGAAAAGCTAAGATTAGACACTAGATCTTGAAAATTGACCTCATCTTATACTATTTATAAAAGTATGTCGGATGTTAAAATATTTTCTTTCGAAAATGCCCTTCAAAACATATACATGCATACATAAAACATATGCATGCATACATAAAACATACATAAGCCATATCCCTTCAAATCTCTCTCTCTCTCACACACACACACACACATATATATAGATTAAGGAATATGAGCTAACACCTCATTTAGTAAAGTGAGCTACCACTCACTTACACAATACCCCACACTCAATGGATGTGACAACTAGGTGGGCCTAAAGACTATACCCATTAGTGGGTAGCTCATTTTACTAAATGAGCCGCAACCTCATATTCCTTTTTCCCATATATATATATATATATATATATATATATATATATATATAGACACACACACACACACACACAACTATCATAACCTCCCCACTACTTGCCATCAATTTTTTATTTAACCACCCACTCATAACATCCACCCACTTGTAACCTCCTCCACTAACTCTCACTAATACCCTCATTACTTATCTAGTAATCCATCTTCCCAATGTCCATCACCTTCAACCTCTTTTAACTCTCTTACAAAAATTGTCATGTATATCTTTTGGGTATAAAGATGATTAAGGAGGATAGGGAGCGATTTGTTTCTGTTATACTTTAATTTATGATGTTTTTCCCTTTTGATGGTAATGAAAACTAATTTGTTTTGTTTGATTTTGTAGGTGCCCGAACCTCATACTCCAATTCCCGGTTTGTATTTCTATAAATGTTTATTGCTTTGTTTGATTTTTATCAACTATAAATGTTTATTGTTGATAACTAATATTGTGTGATTTTTCTTTTTACTTTGTTTCTCTGTTAGGTCTTTCCTGTAGGTTTGAAAAGTAGTTTTCTTTATGATCATTGTTTTTATTTTCTAGAAAATGTATATATAAAATGAAGAATGGAGACGATGTTTCAAAACCCAAAATACTTCCAAAATTGTAGATTTTACAAAAAGAAACCCCGAAACTCACAAAATTTACATATTTATACAAAGATATATAAAAATATATTTTACAAGAAGTATTTTATTTACCCTTCCAAATCCTATATTATATTGCAAATTTGCATCTAAGATCCCACTATAAAATTTCTCAATTTCATACATCATCTTAAATTATAAACTAAACACAAGTATATTTTTAGGCTTTTAAGAGGTTTTAACAGATAGATACACCTTCTAGATATTGCAAAATTATAAATTTTATAGTAAAGTGTCAAGTTTTATTAAAAACATCGTAAATTTGTAAAATTTATAATGAAACCCTAAAATTTGCAAAAAAAACCCTTAATTTTCATAATTTTACAGAATAAATCTGAAATTTTTGCATGAAGAACCATAAAAATTCATAAACTTACAAATGGAGCACAAGAACTTTATAAATTTAGAGTTTAATGCCAATAAACTTCAAAATAAACCTCATTGAAATTTATATTTTAATGATGAGAAAATTATAAATAAGTCATCAAGGTTTTATTTCCAAAATCAAACTTTACAATAATTTATAACAAATTACATAAAAAGGTTTAAAAGATAAAATAAATACATCCACGTGCTTTGCACGTACACTATGCTATTAAGTATAAATAACAGTCACTTTTATTTGCATGATCGGTACATATATTCAAATTTTCCACATCCGTGTCGTGTATGGATAGAGATATACCTGTAGACGTCCACATCCATTCTGCATCCCAAGCCAGAGCCACTGGAGGCACCGACGTATTAACTCAAATGAAGTGGGTCAGGTTGTGTGTAAATTTACGTCGAACCGACCCGATCTTATCTAGATGACGTTTGTGGGTCCACATAGAATTTAAGTCTTTACGCGGGTTTTAGTTGGACCCGCTTTTGTCTGCAACCAAGCAGCCGGGCTCAGAAACCAACTTTTTGATGACTGAACGCCGTCGTTTATATATCTTTTATATTAACAAGCTCCATTTGGATCATATTACTCTGTTCATTATTATTTATAAAAAGAACCAACCTATAAATATTTCATAGTAACTGAGGGATCTTTTGCTCCTCTTCAGATCAAAATCAAAGGGAAAGAAATGAAGAGCACCGCCAAAAAGCAAGGAGAGGTATATATATTGAATCCTTAAGCTAGCTGATTCGTTATTTTTTCCGGTTTTTTATTCATGATTTATAATTTGCATATTTGATTGTAGCATTCTTGGCCGAAGTCTGTGTTCAAGAAATGGCTCAACATTAATAATGATGAGTCTGATTATAGTGCTGATGAAGGCGACAATGGGAGCGATGTTGATGAAGAAGAAGGTTAGTCATAAAAGGGCTTGTGTATGCATATTTTCTTTCGTAATTTTTTGGTTTTTCTTTATGAATTTGTTGTTTTTAGATTTGGAGAGTGAGTTGCGTGATAAGGAAAGGAGAGGGAACAGAAATCAGGCTGAGACAAGTGGTACATATATATATGTGCATTTAATTTTTTTAATCTTTTAATTATTAGAATTAGAATATATTTGTGTGAGTGGATTATTTGATTAATTAAGCTTCATTTCGCGAGATTGTTGGGGACTGAATTTGTTCCAAAATTCTTGGAAAAATCTTTACGTATTTGAACCTGCATGCATGATTAATACATGTTTTATGTACCCATAACCAAATTCATCAAACCTGTAATAATAATAAAAATCCGCAACTGGTATCTCTATTTGACGAGAGAGTCTATTATGAGATTAAGTAATATAATATATAACAAGTCATGGTGTTCTTATTTAAAGAAGAAGATACGTTAACGAACTTATCGTAACTGTTCATGACTTAAAAGCCTTTTCATGTATAGATAACCAGACAGAGAACGTCCCGTGTAAACTACGAAGAAGAAACTCAGAGACTCTTCGTGCACAGTACATAAACACCAAAGAACTCAGGTGCGTCAGAATTTATAAAATACCCAAAAAAATATACTTTTGCCTTGTCTAATAGTTTCGATAATTTTTTATTCGATGAGAAAATATTGTATATTTGTGTTGAGGTTTATAGTTTCCTGCAGGGTTTTTGTAGGGACATGGAATGTTGGAGGAAAACATCCTTCTGATGACCTTGATATTGAGGAATGGCTTGACATGGAGGAGCCTGCTGATATCTACGTTCTTGGGTAAATCTTTATTCTTTTTTGGCATGCATCGGTATAGTTTTTCATAATAGCAAACTTTGGCTTGTTAATTCTTACATTGCATACTTGTATTCCCAGTCTCATATCAACGTAGATAAGAATGAGATGATGCAGTTAGTTTCTTGTTCCTCTTATTCACTGAAATGGAGAGTAAATAAACTCGATTTTCATAAACCAAGAACAAAAGTCTAACTCCCCCACCTTTTTTTTTTTTGTATGAAACATTTTTGTATACCACTTAAATGATTTAATTGCATTTGACATACATAGAGAAAACATGTATCATACGTATAAACCTACACTGACAAATTCTTCTATCTTGTGTCATATGGTTTAATTATGCATCAAATGCTACATATTTAACTAAAATGAAATGCACCATACTTACATTGATGCTTGCCCCCATATGAAGTGGAATGTGTCTATCAGCTATGATGTAGTAAAAGGACAACCCTTTTTTTCCCCCAAAAGTTGTATAATTTAATGACTACATTGCTTCATCGGAGTTGCCTTATCTGTGTTTATCCACTCCATAACTAAACAAAAAACATCCAAAAATGGTCATTAAAAACCTTAATCTTGAGAAAATTGCGCTATCTTTACAAGTTCATGTGTATTTTTTTTTTATGAGTTTTGACTTACATTCCTCATAATTTTTCATTAGTTTAACATACACGTTCCTGTTCTTGCAGCCTTCAGGAGATTGTTCCTCTAAACGCAGGAAACATTTTTGGCGCTGAAGACAACCGTCCAGTTCCCAGATGGGAATCTCTCATTCGAGACTCACTAAACAAACTTCGACCACAAAAACCCAAATACAAAAGCTACAGCGAGCCTCCATCTCCATCAAGATTCAAGACGTCAGAAGACACTGGTGCCACTGTAGAAGAATTATTACCAGAATCCGACACTGACACTGATGAAGAAGAACAAGAAATCCATCCATTAAATGAAGAAGAATCATTCACTTTTACTCCCGTTAGAAAATTAGAACGCCTGCGTCATTTGACTTCAGTAAACTATGAGCCAAATCCAGAAATGGGTACAACTTTACAGAAGAAGTTAACAAAAACACTTAGTAGTTCTGAGAGGATTGGATTGGTTTGGCCTGAACAGTCGTTGGATTTGCTGGCGAAATGTGGAAATGATCGGACCAAAGATTTGAAGTCAGTGAAGTCTTTTAGAGCTTGTAAGTCGTTTAAACAAGATGTATCGAGGATTGGATCGTTATCGGAGTGTAATTGGGAGGATTTGGTGAATAAGAAGAGGAGATCGTCATTTATGAGGATTGTGAGTAAACAGATGGTTGGGATTTTTGTTTCAGTATGGGTGAGGCGAAGTTTGCGCAAATATATTCAGAATTTGAAGGTTTCAACTGTTGGGGTTGGTATTATGGGATATATTGGAAACAAGGTCAATACTCGCAACTTCTTATTTATAGGGGTTAATTGCAGATGTAGTTCTATTATTGCAGATAGACCCCCCAAGTGAATTTTTTTAACCTTTTACCCTCATGAGTGCTATTTGTAAAATAAAAAAAACAATTTCTCTTTCTCTGAGGATAAAAGAGGCAAAAAAGGTTCACTCAGGGGGTCTATCTGCAGTTGGGCGATAGTACAGGGCATCTATCCATAATTAATCCTTTTATTAATGCATGAGGAAAATGGCCCTATTTAGAGTAAACAATATTGATCATCCTTCCTTTTTTGTTTCAGGGATCAGTTTCAGTCAGTATGTCAATATATCAGACACCCTTCTGTTTTATATGTACTCACCTATCTTCAGGTGAGAAACATGGCGATGAGCTTAGAAGAAATGCTGATGTCCAAGAAATTCATCGTAGAACTCGATTTAGTACAACTGGCATGGGATTGCCTCAAACAATCCTTGATCATGAGTACGTAGACTAATTCAATAAGTACAGTGTTTTGTTTATTTATCAGCTGTAGCATAAATTAAATTTTTTAGAACACTTAAAGCATTGTTTCCAATATTTCTAAATTAATTTATTCACTTAAATGCATTTTCAATTCTTACAGAAGGATATTTTGGTTTGGAGATCTTAATTATCGGATAAACTTACCTTATGAGAGAACACATGAACTCATATCCAGGAAGAAATGGTCTGAATTAGTTGAGAGTGATCAGGTAAGAACATAACGAAGCAGACGTGCAATTCTTTAAGAAATTACTATTACTTTTTGTGATGCCATGATTTTTTTTAAATCCCATCATTTGACAATTTAAAGTAATTTTCGCTTTATTCATCAATTCTCAACCTTTGATGCATCACATTACTTCTGGATTTTGCAGTTAAAACGGGAGCTAAAGAAAGGGCGAGCTTTTGACGGGTGGTGTGAAGGAATTATAAAATTTCCGCCAACTTATAAATATGAGTTTAATTCGGAGAAATATATCAAAGATGACCTAAAGGGTGGGAGGAGAACTCCTGCATGGTATAAACATAATATTCCCACTGCATTATGCCTTTTCAAACATTATGTACACGAAATATCTTATGATATAACTATATGTATTTGTTTCAGGTGTGATAGAATACTTACATTTGGGACTGGTATGAAGCTCTTGAGCTACAAAAGAAGTGAATTGAAACTCTCAGATCATCGCCCTGTGACTGCCACATTCATGACTGAAGTTGAGGTGTTCTCCCATAGAAAGCTTCAAAAGGCTCTAACTTTGACGGATGCAGAGGTAGAAGATGGAGATATTATATCAGATATCAACATTGCTTCTGGAATGGGTCGTCTAAGACTAGGAGAAGTATGTTTCCTCTTTTGGGTTCAGCCGTATCTTTATATTGAGGCAATAAGAAATCTCATATACAGATACCTATCTGTTCTTTTCCTGCAGGAATTTTCAGAATGGGGTCAGTAGACTGAAGTCACTGAACAGCGAGCAAACAAAGAATTTAAACTCTGATATGGATTTATCACTATTCTCCTGTGATCAATTTCATTCTTCATGAGAGATGCCAAGAAGACGAGAAATTGTTCAGTTTCCTGCTACGCATGCACCCTGTAAAAAATGAATAAAGGGAGTAGAGTAGGTTGCTTGTAATTGCTCCCAAATTTATTTATTTATCCAGAGAGATGTGTATATCGAGAATGCTGAATAATTTCTCAAATGAGTCTTATGGTTCAGATAGATGCACCTTTAGACGTAAATATGATGTATACATGCACTCTTGTTAATGCTGGTTTGCCTCAAATCCATGAGAATATGCTTTTTCAAATTTAGAACTAGCAATGTAAACAAAGATCGTCATTGAGAGCCATAGCAATCAATTTCCCTAGATAATTTATAGTTTTTATTTTCCTTGTTGAACAGAAACAGATAATGTATCTTGGGCAGAAGATCTGCGTTTTACACAGTTTTCATGTAAGCTTCACACAAGTTTGGTGAAGATCAATATGTTCTCCTTAATGTTATACAATGCAGTCTTCTCCCTTGTGTGGATGTACAACATCATCCCTGAGGATCTTCAGAACTTCCTCAACTCCGTCCTTCAAAACGTGCAGGAAAATCCAAGTCAGTGAATTGCAGTGAAACATATGGAATTAACAAGACTTCACTTCTTGATCATGTTATCAGATAAGTAATCCACTGATAAATTTTCACAGATACCACTAATTTAAAAAAGATAACCTAACATAATGGAATTGAAAATTTCTAGTTGGAGCGACAACATAAAATTTCGTGATATGTTAATGGAAAAATGACATGTCTGTCTCCTGCCCCTCATTCTATAGCCAGACAACTATATTGAAAATAAAAGTACCTCTGAAGAAATTCTCTCAGAGACTCGAGATGCTTGATCTTTCATTTCAGGGGACAAAGCGTGCTTAATAGCCGCTGACAGAGCATCTCCAGCTTGCTTAATGCTTCTAGCATCTTCACTATCTGGAACCAGTTGTGCTTTTCGTAGTGGTTCTGGTGCCACTCCGAGCCAGTAAAGTCTCTCAGCCCAGTAAAACTGATCTAGTATAAAAGGACATATAATCTGGCAAAACCCAAATAAATTGATAAGTCCAAATTATCAAAAATCTGCATTACAGGTTAGGTCATATTCACGCACAACAAGTTAGTAAGTTAATGAAGTCATGCATGCTGCATTATCTAAGACAAGATTCAGTTCACATGCACATGAACTTCATGCAAACCCAGGAAAGCAATATACTTCCAGGTTTGATACAATTTATATAATGTTACTTAATTATAAAATATGTGATGGCAAGAAAAACCTGCACACATGCACATGATCTAATGAACCCAAGACAAGAGAGTAAGGTACTTCCAGGGTTACTGCAACTTATATAATGTCTCTTAATAGTATATGAAATATTTGACAGCGAGAAAAACCTGTGGGGTTCCAGCATATAGTGCTGCAGCAGTAGATCCGCTGTTGACAATTAAAAAAGGAAATAAATCAAAGTTGATCAACCAAATATTTCTGATAAAGGCACTGATATATCCAGCATTGTTCTAACAAGTTGCTCACCTGCCCCCATGATGAATTACAACTGCACATCTTGGAAAGAGCCAGCTGTATGGAAGAGTACTGACCAAAATAATAATAACAATAATAATAATAAATTACTTATAACTAGATAAATGGGTAAATTTAAGTGCAAGAGCTCTGAAAGAACAATCTACTCATGTTAGAACATACCCAGAAAAACAAAATAGACAATCATTGAAGAGAAGACGCTTGCAATACATTGAATGTTGTAGTTTGGTTGAATTTGATGATCCATCAGCAGTCATTTGAATGGCAGCATCCAGAGGCTCGTATCCAGCTGAGAAAAGAATAAATCTGTAACCTGTGCTATCTATAACAGCTTTGAGCACCAGAAGAAATGCTCGAGGATTTCGGAAAAAGCCCATACTGCAAAAAGAGAATAGAGTGCTCAAGGCGATGGTCCAGGATAAAAAAGAACTGATGCAAGTAGCCGGTTTAAAATGACATAACAGGTTTCCACGAAGATGTAATGTCTAGCGTTGCTTCTGAAAAGAATTTTTCATCAAAATAACAAGAAGTGTAACTATAATCCAACAGTATGTGCAGGTCGTATTTTCTCTGTATGTGCATTAGCATTTTTTTAATTGTGTGGATGATCGCAAAAAAATTTACACCAAAATGAAACTCTACAGATCAATATTACCTGCATTTTCAATGTGCAAAGCTAATTTCTAGCCAAGAAAAAGATACAATACTCACAGATATGTGACTTTATTCTTAAGTAACTAATATTTAGTCAACAGAAACTATTAAGTTATATCTTAAGTAACTAATATTTAGTCAACAGAAACTATTATGTTATAACTGTGAAACAAGATTCAACCAAAGAATCCAGAAGGGGAAAAACTCCATCAAACAATGTACTTGTTTTCATCCTAGTCTTGTAGAAAAGGAACTGATCCAGTTGCATTCCCAAATTTAAAACTCCCACCTCTATGAATTGCAAAAATCAATTGGAAATACCTACCTTTATAACTTAGCATCATTTCCCTAGCAAATGAAAAAACTTAGCATCATCATGATATCATTTATCCTGGACCAACCGATGAGTCACTAATTTAGTCATGAATTAGGTGATACTAACCACTTTACTTATCTTCAATGATTTCTTATTTGCCATCAACAAGAAACTTGTCCTTTCAAATTTCACCTATAATTTGTGGACAGGCAGACGAGTTTACCAATATGGACATGTGATATCAACTAAAGCAGTTCACAAATCCCAACAGATTCCTAGGTCGCCATACATGTGTTTGTTAGTGAATATACATATATTACTTCCATGTGGTTGAATTTGCCTCTGTGCGGGGAAAATCTTAGACTAACATAATGAACATAGCAACTATATGCTACTAAATAAATTATAGTATATTCTTCATTTATGCATATTCTTTAAGCAAATAAAGGTGTACATGTTTGTTACAGCCAAACAAAAGTGAAAAATGAAGGGACACACTTGTCCTATCGAGCACACACGGATTTTTTTTAAAAAAAAGGATAAAAAACCCTGTTTCCCTATGTTGGCATCCAAGTTTTATGTCATTTACTGACGACCAGCAAGTAATTGGAGCATTGGCTGAAAGGTGAAGGACTTACCTTCCAATAGAACTTAACCCAATGAATATGGGCAAGCCTGGACTAGAAGTCTTCCCAAGGAAATGATGTAGATCAGAATGATCAGCACATAATAGACTCTTTTTCATTGGATATTCATGAGAATGTGAAGATAATGTTTCCCTGCATCTATCACATGAAAATTGCGACTCCACAGGCAGAAACCAGAAGCCACATACATGAACATTTGATGGCCAGTAACCTGTTAAGGAGTCGTTACACAGCTCAATCTAATATGGTAATATCTCAGGAAAATGCTCATATATTACATATAGCACTATAATGAGGTTGTAATGAAAAGGGCAGAATGCTAATCCGCAAGAGGAAAAACAAAAAACAATAAGAGTATCAATCCTAACGATTAAGGCTCGCATTCTGTACTTTCCCTCCCCAATAGCTATTGTACTCCATACATCAGAGAATTATAAAATTAACTGTTTCTCTTGCCCATGCAGTAAACAAATGTCCTTCTATATATTAGATTCCGCAACATTATTTACTAGTCTAAGCAGATTGAACTGACCCCGGTACATCTAAAAGGTAATATTTTACTAATGTTTAACATATGTTTCTCAGAAATTTGGAACTCACACACATTTTTAGCAAGCTTTCCTACACTTTGGAGTACCTCCTTCATTAATTGGATTAGTGACTCAATGAATCAGTTATATGAAGCTACTCTATTCATGAATTTGTGATTCAATAAGTTGGTTATACATAGTTATTAACATTCAAAGCATAGTACAATATTAACTCCATGTAAAGCAAAAATTGCTTGATGACTGCTAAAATAACTCTTATTTAATTGACATTTATCAATCTGTTATTAACTAACTTCATTCATGGAAAACAGGCTTCTGACAGTAATGGATTAACAAATTCAAAGATAGCTTGTGATTATTCCTAAAAACAAACTCTATTCAAAGTGGAAGACGAGGGTATACCTGGGCATTCAACAATCTCCTTGCTGAAGCCATACCTGTATGCAGAAGATAGATAAATTTGTCTTTCATACTCGTAAGAGAGGATAGTAAGGTATGAACAGAATGAGAAAAGAACCATATCCTTAGAAAGCAATACACATTGAATCTCTGCAGGTGCCATTTGCATGATCAGACTATGTAAAGTTAAACTTAGTAAAAACAAAAGCTGTACATTACTTTGATAACCAGGTCCTTAAATCAAAAGAGACATTACCTTTCCCAAGACAATACCCAGTACAGCCTAACCTTTCAGCTCGTAAAAATGGATGGTCAATAATGAAACCAATATGAGTTCTAGCTGCAATTGTCAAAGAATTTCATAATTGCTCCATAGGTAATTTCATACCAGTTGGAATGAACGAAAACATCTGTCCTCTAGATGAAAGTGAATTACCAGGCAAACACATAAAGTATTGATTTAAAAGGCATAGGCTAGAGGCTCCCTCAATAAATTTACTGGACTCAGTATTTCCAATCGAGATAAACAGATCACTTTATAATGGATTTTAACAAGTCCAACATCTATGATCAAGAAGCTAGTGAAGATAGCACAATTACTAGTTACATATGCAAAGATTCTACAATTATCAACTATTTGAGCAAGATGAATAGATATTCCAGCAGACGGTGAAAGGAGCATAAATAAGCATCAAAACATAGATTATTTCCCTACCAATTTCCAGATAAATCTCTTAAATTACAAATTCTTGGCAAGCTGGAAAATGTTTCATGGAAGTAGCTAATTTAAATGATATAACTTCTGAAGTAGGAAATCATACACAACATTGTTCAGTGGCCATGATGAGGGTAAAATTTCATAATTGGAAGAGATCAATGGTTTAAACAAGTTGGATAACTATGGTCATTAAAAAAAAAAGATTACCCAACACATCGTTTCTATAATTAGAATGTAGTCTTATGAACAGCATCCTTAATGATAGACCATTTGAACCTTACAATAACAAGGGTGACTGCGCCCGCATGTGCCACATGGGAAGATTTGTTACAGGATCCTGCACTCATTAAGCTTGAACTTCAAAATCAACAAGTAACAAATATACTTCAAATAACAGTGGAGGTGTTTGAAAATACTTATTTGGTGAAATCATATAAGTTGCCAGTTGACAATTACGGACCATGAAAGGTAAAGGGCTTAGATTCAAACAATCACTTCTCCATGACCCCAAATCTTCCGAAAACAGTGGCCACATCCAATGTTGAACATCTTTCCAGCTGACCTGTTAACAAACAAAAGTTGATGTTTCTTTCATCTAGAGATTGAAAAAAAAAAAAAACTGCATAAAGACAAAACATCTTAACCAAATACTAAGAGTAATCACTATAAGAGGTTTGTAATAATGACAGAATACTGAGAATGGAAGTAACACAAAAATTGATAACTAATCGTAGAGCTCCTTATAGTGTGAATCTGGCTGCCAGATTCAAGTCTGGAAGAAGAGATTGATGAATTTAATACTAACCAAACTGTAGTATTATAAAAGAACATGCACGGAAATAAATTGAAGGACTTCTAAGTTATATTGTGGAGGAGTTCAACAAAGTATTGTCTTGTGATGAGGTTCTATATGAACATGTATAATAGTTGGTGGAGGAGAAATCCACACTAACAATATCTAGAAAAATCTAGATCCAACAAACCACATGATTTAGCTAGTCTCAATTGAACTTGGCGCTAAAGGTAACATGGCTAGTTGAAGGTCGTTAAACTCAATATGTGTCAGCCAGTAAGACAAATACCTCCAAAGGCAGCATCAAGTGGCTACTTTACAGAGTGGTCCATGGCCCCATACTTTTGTGTTTTAGATGCTTCTAGTCTTCTCAACAACTTCATGACAGGATAAAAATCCAGCAGCAAATACATCTGCATGTACAAATTGCAGATCAATGACTCAAATCGACATGTGTCCAAAGTCTAACCAACTCCAATGTCCAATAGAAGTACTAATAATATGTGTGTATCTTTATGTGATGTATCGTGAGCTGACCCCAACATTTTGGGGTAAAGGCTTTGTTGTTGTAGTTATTGTTTTTGCATACAATTCCCATAAATTGCATGCCACCATGAAGGGTGTAGTAATTACAAACCCAAGTCATATAACGTAACATGTTGTAACATGCAAAGGATGGAATATACTGCATTACATAGTTGTCCATAGCAAACAACTAACCTTTTCAGCAGGCGCTTCTTGAAAGTACTTGAACAAAAGTGGAAATTCATGTCTGAATTGGCGTTCGAATGATGAAGGTGCACTACGCAGGTCACAGAAAATGTTAAAACTCAGTAAGAAATATTTAAGAAACTCCTAAGATATTGACAATAAATGGTAACTGACAGAAAAATATAATCATGCAGATGTACAATAACATTGACACACACCAAGGAGAATGTTCAAATACACACATACACACGAGTTAAATGAGTTAACAATATAAGGTGTAAAGAGCTGCATACCTATAAGGAACAACATAAGGTGCAGCAACAACACACTGAACTTGATATAGTTCCGCAAGGCTCCATCCTTCCTGAACAATTATCCAACAAAAACTTACTGAGAGAATTAACTTAACGATACAAAACTAAGATAAACCAAGCATCGAAGCATTAACTTAATAAAATGTAAAGAATGATGTCAAAGAAAGGAATACAAGATTTCCGCCAGTGAATACCAGGGCAAAGAAATTGATCACAATAAAATCACCCGGCATACTTTCACTATCTCCAAACACTCTTTCTACTGCAGATAAACACTCTTGCCTATGTTGTGCCCGAATCATCTTCTTGCGCGTAGAAAAAGACTGCAGCTCAGAATCTAATACAGAAAATGCAACATATTCTCAAACTCAAATCATTAACAATTGCAACAAACTTTAAGGTAAGATTCTTCACAGCAAGGCAACCTGCGCAAGTGCTGGCTTGATGAACCGAAAGCACCGGAGGAGTTGAAATCGGCATAAAGGTGACACCTTTGCCACCCAAATGTACATCTAGACTCTGCAACCCAAGCATAAAATTACAAACATCGAATACTGAATCGTCAACAGAATACAGAGAGCAATCAAATTGCAACCTGATGAGCCGAGTGAGTAACGAACACAACGTTATAATGCGGTTGATCAAGCGCAAAAGCCGCAGCAATAGCCTGAAGGAGTAATAGAATAATAGATTCGATTTAGCTTTGCATTGTACCTAATTTTTTAGAAATTGAACTGCAACTAGGAGAATTTCTTCG
Organism: Asparagus setaceus; assembly: GCA_012295165.1. NCBI lineage: Eukaryota > Viridiplantae > Streptophyta > Magnoliopsida > Asparagales > Asparagaceae > Asparagus > Asparagus setaceus. The sequence goes on along the minus strand of CM022703.1, from coordinate 17,426,858 downwards.
TATTAGAGAAATCAGAGTTCGAAAAAACCCTAGTTCTAAGACTGATGTAAGTGAGTCCTGTGAGTGGATCAAAAGAGAGAGAATATGAGTTACTGCAATTGGAAAGACGTCGCCTTTGGTGCCGAACGCCATGAAAATAGCTCGAGGCCTCAAGCTCTCCATCATCAACGCGCGTGGGTGTGTGGGTGATAGGAGTTGCTGGTTTTAAGTAAAGGATGATGGATTTGCTAGTAGGAATGTTTTGAGGATATAAACGGAAAAAGTCCAAACAAAGGGTTATTTTCACTTTGGCACCCCAAAGTTTACACAATTTTAAACTTTGACACCCCAAACTTTACGCTTTCTTCAAGTTTAATATCCTAAAGTTTTTCCTAACACTTTAATAGCCTTAATTTTATGCTTTCTAAACTTTAATGCCCTAAAATTTCCTGGCACTCTGATATCCCAACATTTATAACTTTTTTTAACTTTGATATCCCAAAATTTTAGTTTTGACACTTTGATATCCCCAAAGTGCTTTCGGGTAAAATGTATAAAACTAAGAGTAAAGTTAAAAAATGTGTATACTTTGATTATCTAAGTGCATGAAATTTTATTTGGAGTATCAAAGTTTAGAAAGATGTAAATTTTAGGATAACGAAGTGTAAATAACCTAATAAAATCCCCTCTTGGGGCATAAAATAATTTATCCCAACAATAGGGATCTAAATAGCAATTTTTTTTCCAAAAGAGAAACAGCAAGATAATAAGAAAACAAAACCACATCATGGGTACCGACAACCCACACAAAGTCACAAACGCATCCGCAGCAGCAGTAGCGTCATGTTTCTTCTTCAGAAGGTAAGCTCCTAATTATATTATTCTTCCCAAGCAAATTATTTTATATTTGACCAAAATCCTCTAAAACCCATGAATTAATTTCAATTTTTTTATAAAATTTTTTCCCTTGGGGGTTTTGAATCTTGCAGGCATGGAGGACAGCAGCTTTTGGAGTCTATGGCTTCACCCAATTCACAAAATCTGGCTTCCAGTAAATTTTCCCTCCTTTATCTCATCTTTTATAATCAATGGTCAAGTTATTTGTTCTCAGACAATTGCTATTGATAAGCTATTGCTCTATTAACCAAATGGAGTGAAAATCTATGGAAAGATATTAATTGTTGGGTTTATATAGCCAATTTATAACACCTACTCCTGGCCCCTTTTTTTTTTTTGGGTTGGATTGAGATTATGCTTCTGAATGAGTCTATACCCTTTTTTTTTGTTGTGCGTAAGAGAGTTTGACTCCAAAGCATAACATCGAATGAGCACATTGACTGTTTAGTTAGTGTTGGAGAAATTTCGGCATAATAAAAGGAAAAAGTTGGACATACCTAAATCTAGTTTTCATTAGATTTTTTTTTTATGACCAAAATTTTTTGGGTATAAGAGGGTCTTGGATGTAAGAGTGGCTTAAATTAAAGGGTTAATTTCACATAACCCCCCTAAACTTTGGGGGGTGTTGCACATAACCCCTAGATTTTGTTTATCTCACATAACCCTCCTGAACTTTAGTGTGCCTCACAATATCCCCCTTCCCCACCCCACCCTGAACTTTACCTTTTCTCACCCAACCCCCCGTCTATAATTTGCAAATAACTAAAGTATATTTTGGAGAAAAAGTTCCAATCTTTGTAACTTGTCATTTACAGGCAACATATCTCCTCCCCTAAATATTGGTTTTTTTTTCTCTCAAGAAAATTTTAGTTATTTGCAAATTACATGTAGAGGGGGCAGGTGAGAAAAGTTTGAAGTTCGAGGGGCGTTGTGAGACACCCCAAAGATTGGGGGGTTATGTGAGATAAACAAAGTTCAGGGTGGTTATGTGCAATACCCTCAAAGTTCAGGGGCCTTTTGTGAAATTAACCCTAAATTAAAACCAAGTAATGCCCTCGTACTCTTCTTTTATTCCACTTTAAGAAGTCGAAATTTGTGCTATTGCTCCATGATGCCATGAAGTTAAAGTATAAATTTTTGAGATAGCTTTTCTAGCCATCAATGTTGTACTCTCTATGACATTTCATTCTCTCGTTCATAGGTTCGTCAAACCTTTTGTGAAGCTAAAGATCTGGTCAAAATCCCAAAGCATCGACTTCACTTAGATAGCTAGTTTTAAATCTAGTCAGATTTGGCAAAGTTGTTATTTCTAGCCAATCTTACTTTTTGAGAGGCTATATGATGATGAAGATGAACTTTTTTGAACGTATCGATTATTCAGTTATTACGGCTCCTAGCAGGAGGGTTGCAGAAATAATTAACCTTTTAATAGAAAGAAGAAAAAAATTCTGAAGTCCATCATAGGATTTAAACAATGCTAATTGACCTTTCAATGTTGTTCAGAAGTTGGAATATAGTTATAAATATTATTTTTGAAAACAATATTATTTTTGAAAAGATATTATTTATTGAAAACACTATTTTTGAACAAATGTTTTTTGAAAAAGTATTTTGTTGAAAAATTATTTTTAAAATATAATATTTTTGGAAAAACAAATTTAAAAGTATTTTTTGATAAATTACTATTTTAAAAAATTATTTTTCCCTTGAATTATATTATTTTTGTTAAAATATCATTTTCAAAAGCTTCAATAACATTTTTCTAACAAATACTTTATTTCAAAAAATATATGAAAAGATTTTATGTTTTAAGAAAATTAATTTGAAAAATATATTTTTAGCAAAAATATTATTATTTTACAAAAATATATTATTAGATGAAAATTAATATTTTTATATAAAAATATTATTTTGATAAATATTATCTTATGAAAAGTTTAGAAAATTTTAAAAGTCAACTTACTTAATAATAATAACCACTATTTTAAAAAATAAATATTTTAAAGTGTAAAAGGAATTAATAACTTTAACAATTTATTAATAGTAAAAAACAAGTTGAATATGAAAGTTATAAGCAGAATCCAATGGCTGCAACTGCAATTTGCAAAATTTAAAATTTGATCCAAACAATTGCAAGTGCAGTTGCATGCAAGAAGAGTTGCAACGTCTCAGTTGCATGCAACTGACACTTGCATTGCAACTATAGTTGCAAGCTACCAAACGCCCCCTAAGTATTCCAAGCCATATATAGTATCTTTTTCAAGGTCTTGTATGCTGGTGTTGAGGATTTGGATGCGGGAAACTGCAAAAGGCGGATAGACAATCTCTATCCTAAATACATGCGCGTGAATTTGAATTAATGGTGAAACAAGATAGAGCTTGAAGTTTATGAGATATTGCTTGTGCTATATTTCATTATGTATTCTTGACCTGTGTTACATTTTGTTCTGTATTGATATATAGTTTTTGTTGAACAAAGCCATTTCAGTTTATTAATTCGTTATTTTAAGGCTTATTACACAAAAATCATAATTAAACGTCTGACGTGTTTCATAACGAAAAGTGAGATGCTAGTATGTGGTACTTTTATGTTTTAAATACATTCCCCAGTATCTTTATTCTTTTGTGACAATTGAGAATTATATCCCAGGGAGCACTCCAAAAGATTCAAACCTGAAGATATGCAAATTCAGATGGAAGGAAAAAATTGCATAGTAACTGGAGCCAATTCTGGAATCGGTTATGCAACTGCAGAGGGTCTTGCATCACGGTATTTTTTCTTCTTGTGATTGATTTTGCATTACAAATTTGCTTTATTAATTATATTTAATGGAGAGGGTCTTCACTTGAGCTTTTGTATTATCTTATTCCCAGTGGAGCCACTGTGCATATGGTCTGTCGTAGTAAAGAAAGGGGAGAGGCTGCTCTTTTCAAGTTACAGTCAACCACAAATAACCCAAATATCCATTTGGAGGTTTGTGTTTGAGCGTCGTAATCTTCTTTAAAAAAATACGCTTCTATTTTGTTTCTTCCAAAGTCTTCATAACTGTTGAGAGCAAACTTTTATAGGCTTAGATGGTAGAAGATATGTAATCTCTTCAGGTTTGTAGTATCAGGGAGAGAAATTAGCTATGTGAGTTTTATTTTCATATTTTTTTGATGGCAGGTTTGCGACCTGTCTTCCATCAATGAAGTCAAGGCATTTGCATCCAAGTTTACTTCAGAGCATAAACCACTTCATGTCTTAGTAAGTTTTATTTTCTGTTGTTACATGTTATATTGTTGAGCAGTAACTGTGCATGATACAACATGACACAAGCTCAGGAAGGATATGACCGTAACTCCAGTGGAAAATTTCAGTTTGTTTCACTGTCAATTTGTTATTGGATTTTTTTTTTTTTTGAGAAAATTGTTATTTTAGAATTTGTACTCTCACTCTCATGCTACACATAAAGTCTTGTTGTTCCTGCAATTGTGGTTGACTTTTTCTTTTATTTTGTGTTGTTTCCAAATAGAAACCTGAAATCTTCCCTAATTCCTCATTCACCTTGAAATATTTATAAGTCCACATCCCATCTGAAATTGTTTACGTTGGAGAAAATACCACCTCCCATCACTTACTATTTATTTTTGACTGGTACAGGCTGAACTGACTAATTTGTCCTCATCCCATCCTGTTGATGAGGGAAAATATACAGAGGAAGACACTAATGACTGGATTTCTGTCTCAATGTATACAATTTTAGGTAGGAATATAGAATTAGGGAAGATTTCCGGTGTCAATGTGGGAAAAACTCTTTTTGCGATTGTTCTGGTGCCTTGCAAGTTTCTTATTAGTTTTCTTAATGAAAATTTGATGAGTCACTGATATTGTGCATTCAGATTAACAATGCAGGCATACTTGAGCACAATCGAGTAACTACTGCAGAAGGGTGTGTCTCTTCCCATGATCATTCATCTCTTTTTGATAATCACATTTCTTGCATATAAAGTTCATGATAAAGTTACTATCTCAAGAAAGAACATATTACTTCTGTCCTTTTGTGTTGCTCACTATTATTTCTTAGACATTAGAAAGCTAATGTTTTGTTTTGTCTTTATCATCTTTGACCAGATTAGAGTTGAACTTTGCTGTTAATGCAGCAGCAACTTATGCTATGACAGAACTGATGATGCCATTATTGGAGAAAGCAGCACCTGATGCTCGAGTGATTACAGTTTCTTCAGGTGGAATGTACACAACTCCTTTGACCGGAGATTTGCAGGTGAAACCTCTATATAACTTATTTTGCTTTAGTAGGATTTAGCAGAACAGTCAAAGAACTGAATGGCTAATGATTATGAAGGCTTATTATTGCTCCATAATTTTTTTGCAACTTCAATGAAGGCATTTTCTGTTATTTATAACTACAGTTGAACTAAATTACATTGATATCTCATGTAAGAATATGCCGTGCTAATATGAAGTTCTTTTCCTGATTAGTTCTGGTTGTTTTGAACTTCGTTACTTTTTCGTAAGCTGAACATTACCTCTTAGCTTCTAGATAGAGTCCATTCCTAATTTTATTCTCTTTCTGCAGTATAGTGAAAGAAACTTTGATGGAACCGTACAATATGCTCGGAACAAGAGAATTCAGGTAGTAAATATCCTGTACTTCATTTGCTTTCTGGGTGTATAATACCTTTGCTTCCCAAATTTTCCCAGTTGCAATTTTTTAAAAGGAAAGAATGCTTCCCCTTGAGCATACACTCTTTATCGTACTATATGAACTGTTGAAAGCTCATTCATAATTGCAATGCACAATTTGACCTATGATAGAAAGCTATTAGTTTTGATTTTAATCACAAGAGCAATAGGAAATTTGGTTTTGTGAATATTGCGAGATAAAATACATCATGGAAACTTCTATCCCATACCCATGTCAAATTTCTCATGCGCGTGCACTTTTGACATTTGCTATGGAATATTTAGTTTAAGACATGTTCTGTACATATTTGACTCATTTCTATATTTCTCGTGTACTTCTTTTTCACATTAAATATTTTTGACACATTCCTTTACTTTTAGTATAGGAGCTTGATTGCATATTTGTAAAGCTTTTATTTTTATTTTTATTTTTTATTTTTTATTTTTTTTATGCAAACCTGACCTAAATGCAGTTGGATCTCTCTTCTATTTTGATCATCACTTGTGTCTATCTTGCTGTTTGCTAACCTATAGAAAGCTCTTTATGCCTACTTGTTTCAGGTGGCATTAACTGAGAAATGGGCAGAAACTTATGGTGATAAAGGGGTCGGTTTTTACTCAATGCACCCAGGATGGGCCGAAACCCCCGGTGTAGCCAAAAGCTTGCCTAGTTTATCTGAGAAGTAAATTCACTCCTCCTATCTAATTCATTCCTTTTATTTCGGCAGTTTTTTCTGAGGGAAAATTGGCCTAGATACAATATATGCTATGTTGTTATAGTTTGATATTGAGAGGTATACTAGAAAATGGCATTGTCACATATTCCTACCAAAATGTGTGAGCCAGAATCTGCAAGTTCGGCTGAATTGTAGATGAATAATGTTGTAACACTGATTTGTCATTAAAATAGGGTAAATTTCACAAACTCTTTTAAGTTTTGCCGTTTTAGAGATAACCCCTAACTATTTTAATACCATATACCACAAAACTCCCTTAGCTTTGGTCTTAGAGAGTTTTTGCCCATAACCTCCTAAATTTATTCTATTCCACTAAATCCATTGAAGAATGTTCACTTCACTTTAACCTCCTAACGTAATACTGTCAAATCTAACATGTCATGTGCCAAGCACGTGATGGACAAAAGGTGAAAACACTCAAAAATCAATAGAAATAAATAAAAGAATATAAAGGGGATTTTTGAGGGTCAAGGGGTATTTTCTTCTTTTCTCGTCACGTGCTTGTCACATAGACTTGTTGTGTTACCTTAAGGGCTTACAGTGAACAATTTTTAAGGAGTTTAGTGGAATTGGAGAAGTTTTCCCTTAAAAATACGATGATTTCATTCTTGCTGAATTTTTTTATTTCGACATTACTCAATGCTTTTGTGAATAATGTTAGGTTATCGGGAAAGCTAAGAACGAGCGAGGAAGGAGCAGATACAATTGTATGGTTGGCATTGCAACCAAAAGAGAAATTGGTATCAGGTGCATTCTATTTTGATCGTGAGCAGGCACCGAAACATCTGCCATTTTCTGGGACTGCAAGCTCGCACAGCCTCATCGGTGAGATTGCTGATAGGCTGCGGTCTTTGTGCCACCTCTCTTCTTGAGTTGTAGCTAGTATATAGGAGAAATGAGTGATTACATGCAGTAATATGCTTGTTGAAAAGAAAATTACATGTAATTTGATTGATTGTGTAAAATAAAGGATGGAATTTCATTCTAAAGAATGCATAGTAAAGAACGGGAGCTATGATACATTTAAGTATATATAGAATTACAGTAAAACAGCAAAAGAGTTTGTTTGCTTTTTTTTGGATCTGTCACATATTAATTCTAAATATGGTTTCCTGAATCCATGGAGATCTCGGTTGAAGAGTCCTGTTGTGCTTGGGTTCAATCTTAAAGAAGTCCAAAAGCAGTTAGGGGGTTAAGGTCAAAATGGACATCAAATTTGGGAGAGTTGGTGGAATTTATCTAAAAATCAAAATTAATCCATGCACCAGCCGGGAATCGAACCCGGGTCTGTACCGTGGCAGGGTACTATTCTACCACTAGACCACTGGTGCTTGTTGAAGGTTGTTTAGATTTAAATATTAACATCAAATAACGCAATTCATATAGTGCAACAGCACAGCAACATATTCTTCAAAGTTTAAGCAAGACATTAACGTGACAGAGACTAGTGCAGAGTATATAATATTTTCTTCCATCATTATTAACTTTAACGGTTAGAATCTCCTAAGTACTATAAATTGATTCATAGAGCATAGAGAATAGGCCAGGTAAGCCATATCCTTATCCATATCTAGGGAAATACCCGTAACTATGGATATTGTTACTAGGATAAATTTACAGATATGATTTTGTAGTGAAATATCCGAATTTGTATCCGAAATATTAGAAATAATGTTGATCAAGAGCTACTATTATTTCAATCTTTAGATTAATGAATTTGAAACTAATTCTGATGATCAAGCGTTCCAATCCTAGATTTTCAGCTATAACAAACATATTAATGAACTCTCTTGTACCATTTGAACTATTATTTTTTAATATTGTTTTCTCACATCCGTTTTGTATCTACATGTATATCTGCATATACATCTACATGTATATACGTATCCGTATCCGATTTTAGTGGATATGGATATGAGTTTTCCTTGCCGAGGCATATCTGTATCTGTATCTATATCCATGAATGACAAGCAAATATAAATATGGTAGGTATCATATTTGAGCTGTATCCGAACCATTTCCACCCCTAATAGAGACTAATAGCAATTCATAGAAGCTTATCGAGAATTTAATCATATTTATCAGATATTAACACACTCAACCTTGTAAATACAAATCATATCAAAACACTCACTGTGAAACTTTGAATCATATAGAGGACAATAAATTTCAAAAAATGTACTCTTATCTAGAACACTTTATTTGTATATGGATGTTCTGATAAAATTTGTACTCCTGTCTTGTCCCTCCCAATTCAAACTCAAACCAATACCGTCACCACCGCAACCACCATCACCACCACCAACACCCCAACGCTCATCTTCTCTCCGGCATTATCCTCGAGAAACAGACACCCATCCACTGACGGATTCACCTTCACAATCTCCGCTTGCCCGTCGAAATCACAGGCCTTGACATCCTGGTCCTTCATTTGAAAATAGGCATTGAATGCATACGACACATATTTACTCCGCTCGAGATCTTTGCATGCACCACCGGGCCTGATAGGGGCGCAGTCAGCGTGCTTGCACGCGAAGTCGACTTGGCCAGCGATGCGGTCGCTATTGGCGTCAACGCCGGGCTTGAGGACACACCATTTAGATCGACGCTTTCGGCGGGGTCTGATAGCTCTTGCTACGGCTCTTGTTGCGGCTCTTTTTGCGATTGACCGGAGATCGCGATGGAGGCTTTGGGCTCGAGGACGCTCTTCAGGCCGAAGAGGTACGCATCCATTACTTCCCGGGGCTTCAGCGGGCTTCCTAAATTAAGAGCATGTCGCGTTCAACATTGAAACAACACGATACACAAAATGTTTACATGACAATGGCTTGGTATTAAAAAAAATAATAAAAATTTAAAAAAAAAGACAATGACTTGATATTGAGATGTATACTAGAGGTCTATTTCACTTGAAGTATTAGTTGCAAGAAATCAACTTCAAGTCCAATGTGCAAATATCTGCATTTTTGCTGTGATAATGACTTGACATGTGAGTGTAGATGATTTCTTATTTGGAACAGGAAAGGGTTTTTTAAATGAAGTGGAATTATTTTTATGTTTAATTTGCTTTTTGTTGGAGGTTGCATATTTTACTCCTATCACATTGGTTGAATATTTGCTGTATTTTTTCCCTTCAAATTATAATTTTATATATTTAACTTTCCTAACTACAATGTTATAAATCAAATAATTGAAATATAAAACCGACTGCAATATTATTTTTGTAGATCTATTTCCACACAACCAAACAGCTGAGAAGATTTTCTTTTCCCCTTCCCCGTGTATAGTCTTAGTTCTAGAAAACATAACGTGGGAAAGATTTAGGATTTTTTTTTTGGGTTGATTCAGCATACATTGTACATGATTTAGCAAAACTCATTAATATGCATGATATATAGTTTCATTGCAGAATATTGGTAAATATTTTTCAAAATAATAAGAGAGATACTAGCAATTCAAACAAAAGGCTATATCTACGAGCAAATCACCAACATCTACTTCGAAAACTCTATTAGCCTATATGAACCATCAACTACTTCAATCTCTACCCATTAGTATACCATAAAATTCATAAGTACACCACATTAAAATCACAAAACAAATTACAGCAAAGTACAAACATCCATTCCTATTTATTTGAAGTTAATTGCAGATACAACCCATTTACTATTATGGCATAGTCATTTATACCCCTAAACCTTTTTTTATTAGCACTTACACCCTTTTAGTATATTGAGTAGGGGCAAAATTTAACGTATCACCACCTTATTCTCGCTGTCCCAACCTAAGTTTAGGCTGTGTTTATCAACTCATCACTAACCACTTTTAGTTCTACTAACATTCCCTTTGAAGAGAATGTCGTATGGAATTTAAAAACTAGACACCAGTTAAAAAAGAGTTTAGAGATATAAGTGATTAAACAGCACCATAGTATATCAGAATGTATCTGCAATTTAATTATTTCCCTCCCAAATTCAAACCAACACCATCACAACCCCAACAGCCGCCGCCATCGCCGCCAAAAACCCGGCCATCACTCTCCCTCCACCGCTAACAATCTCAACAGGAAACAAACACCCAGGTTCCGACGCATTCACCGTCACAATCTTCGCCTGTCCTCCAAAATCACAAGCCCTAACATCCTGATCCTGCATCTGGAAAAACACATTAAATGCGTATGACACGTACTTGCTTCGGTCGAGGTTTTGGCAAGACCCGCCGGCTAGAAGCCGGGTACAGTCAGCGCGATTGCAAGCATAGTCGAGGTCAGCGGCGAGGCGATCAGAGTTGGGATTGGACTCGGGGTTGAGGATGCACCATTGGGCCGGGAGGTACTCGACGCCCTCGGCGGCGATGGGAAGCTTGGGGTGGGAGGAGAGGGAGAGGTCGAGAGGGAATTTGGGCTGGCCGTCGTAGCGGAAAAGGCCCCAATGGCGCTCGAAGTTGCCTGGGAGGATGCTCTTCATGTTCTCGTCGAGGAGGCCGAAAAGGTATACGTCCATGTCTTCGCCGGGACGAAGTGGAGTTCCTAAATTAAGAGCACATCATGTTTAATATTGAAACAACATAATTACGATTACGTGATATTAAGGGTCCTTTATATATTGAGCAAGTATCATTTAGGTCATTTATGTTTAGAAGTCATCAGAAGTTCCTAACTTTACTTCTGTGATCGGTATAGGTTCTTTTTACAATTTTTCATTTAGTAAGTTCTTACTAACGTATCAATGACGTAGAGCGTGTCCACTCGACATAAACATTAGTGAACTTACAAATTTATCTTGCCATATCATTGACATGCAAGCAAGATTTAACATAAATTTAAAAAAATGACCTTGGTTGATAACATTTGGGACCCAAATGATGACTTTCAAACATAAAGATCTAGATATATGAGCAATACATGATGAACCTTAAGTTAAATATTTTTTATTACACTATAAACTTTGGGGTGTCTCAAAACACTCTTAATAAATCCCCGTGATGCTTTAATGTCGTCACTGACTTAATGGGTTATTGTTTTGAGTGTGTAGTTTGTTGATACATTAACATTGTGAGACACTCAAAAGTTGAGAGAAATTTCATGAGACACCCAAAATAACTTTTGGTAAGTTTTGCGAAATTTACCCCGAAAATAGCCGGCTGAATGAGATAATAATTAAACATACCTTTTTTAGCTGCCAAATTCTTCAAAAACCCATCATAGAACCTCTTAGCCTTCTCAACATTAGCATTCTTATCACCATCAGTAGGCCACCCAGCCTCCCCAACAACAATCTTCATATCCCCAACCCCAGCCTTCTTCAAAGCCCAAGTCAACGTATCATAATTCGCATCAAACACATTCTCATATTGCTTCCCCTTATCATCAATACTCCTATTCCCTCCATCAAAGAAAGCAAAATCCACAGGAAAATCCTCATTCTGCTGCAAACTCAAGAATGGATAAATGTTGACAACAAACGGAGACTTGTTCTGGTGGAGGAATTTTACGACGTCTAGCATGAGGCTGTGGATGTCGGAGCGGAAGTCGCCTGCAGAGGGGACGGGGTCGTGAGGAGGGGAGCCGTAGACATCGGCGTTGAGCGGGGTTACGACTTTTATGCGGTCGCCAACGCCAGCGTCGTTGAGGGCTCGCTGGACGTTTTTCATGGCGGGGAGGGTGGTTTTTAGGTAGACGCCGTTGTAGCTTGTGAGGAAGGCCTCGTTGCCTACTGCTACGTACCTGAGTTGAGAAACAACTTTAAATCGGCAAAAGAGCAAATGATGTTAATGTGGGGTCAGACTGTAGTATCAGCCGTGTAATTACAATCAGTAATCTCAGAGTCAAGACTGTAAGGTCACAATGTAAATTACACCATAATTTAGGCCTCAGGGTACAAGGAATGTTTTTTTTAATCCCTTTTCTAATGTTGATTTACATTCAAAATGAAGCATACATGCCTATGTATTAAATTCTTTATTTTCCAAATCACAAAAGGAAAAGAATGTAAGAATTTTGATATAAAGGAAGTTGAAATTTTTAAATTTTTATTACATCAATTAAAAGATAAGTAGGTCAAACAAGTTGTATTATTTACGAGATTATAAGAGCTAACCAATTCAAGAGAAAAAGTATAAACGGCATCAGACTTTTCTCTCCATTTACTTTCATTATAAGTAGCAATTAACACGAATTTTCAAGAATCGGCCCTTTCTGGTAAGAAAATAATTATAATCAAGTAGATAAATTAAATGTCCGCGCAATATTCGTGCGCGTACGTTATCACTAACAATTAGGTCTTGGTCGGTTGAATAATTAGAATTTGAAAAAACCTGACTAATTATTCTTTTTCAAATTCAAAATTATAGAAGAAGTAAAATAACAGGAAAAATGTTTCTTTTCTTACTTTTAAACCATGACTAACAGATTGGACGTATTTTGTGACAGATGAACTCTTCTATGATTCGAGGGACCTAATAACAATTCCAATGATTCTGAGGGACTATATGAAAGATTCGATCACATACTTGATATTGACACCGCCATCGTGATCATAAGCGGTGACATTCTCCTTCACCCACTCCTCTGCATGCTGCAGCTTCTCGCTCATCCTCTCCAAATCAAAGTTGGGTATCCCAATCATCACCTCCAGCCCGCTACCGGCGAGAGCTTTCATGGTCCACTCGTCGGCGTCGAAGAGCTTCACCTTCTTGATGCCATTGGCTTTCAGCATCTTCACCACGATCGACGGGTTCAGAGGGTGCGACATTTGTGTTCCCCAGTTGACTCCGATGTCAGCCGCGAAGGTGGTCGCGGGTAAGGCGAGGATGGAGGTGGTGATGATGAGGAGGAGTTTTGTCTCGGTCGCCATGATGGCGGGGCCGAGAGGGAGGAGAGGGGCCGAGAGGGAGGAGGAGGACGTGGTGGTGGTGTTTTGGTTTTGGTTTTGATTTCTGTTTTGGTTTTTGGTTTTTGTATTTGATTTTTGGTCTTTTTTTAGAGAGAGAATAAGAGGAAGGTGCGTGTTTTCTGTTTTTTTTTGGGGGGGAAGGAGTGGTCGTGAAATATAGGGAGAGAGGGAGGTGGGGAGACCGTTAGTTTTCTCTTTGGTTGTTTGAACAAGAATGTTTTCCGTTTATTAAGACGTGCGTTTTGAATCTAATAAGTGAGTTTGGCTCTCGAATCATTTAATTACTACTATTTCTACTTTTACTGATTAATCACCTACTAGTCCTAAAATGAAAAAAAAAGAACTATGTTATTAAAACGTCGTGTGATGTCATACGCGTCAATGTGTTGCAGAGAAATCGCTTGATATTTAAGTGAGCTAATAAGAGATCTCATATTCTCATATAGGTGTTGAACATTCATTCCGTATAGATAACTTCATTTGAACATACGGAGATCTAAGCGTTTGCAAAAATGTTAGGAGTAATAAATGACTAACCCCCCAGCGCAATGAAGCATTAGCCTTTTCTTGATTGCAGGTTTTGAATAATTTCTATTTGCAAAATATTCTGAAATGATATATAGATCACAGTGATCTTTAAGAAAACAGCAAGCATGTTATGGTGTTTGGTACCTAAAGTCAAGACAAAGATGAATAAATATAACATCGAGATGGAGGGGCCACCGAAAACTTTGATTCACAGATTGGACAGATAAATAAATACAAAAAGTAAAAGTAATGGATAGGTCTGATAATAATAATATCCAAGAGGTAAAGTAAATCTATAAGCTAGAGAGAGAGAGAGAGAGAGAGAGAGAGAGAGGCGAAATATCCTTTTATGCTCCTACAGAAGTAATTCGACTATGCTTCATTTTAAGACTTACTAGCTCTCACAAGAAATAGAGAGAAGAACCACAAGAAGGAAAACAAACCAAAGGAAAGCTGAGAATGGGATTTGGGAGTGACGTATGATCCGCCGAATGTCTTAGCTACTCACTATTGACTGATATGTTATTGACACAACAAACATCCAGCGGTGATCGGCGTGTGAAGCGCCAGAGATAAATTTCCTGAACTATTCATCACAAAATATCACTGAAAAAATTAAAAGCATAGAGTCCCAACTCGGCGTATATAGAGCAGCTCAAAATGTAGTATAGATAAAAAGGAACTAGTTCTTTTTTATACATGACAAAATTTGAGTATAAGATACAACACCAACAGGGATACAGCATACAATTATTTCATTGATCAAAGAAGGAAGCCTTCCTTCCAAAACTAGCTCAGGCCAAAATGAAGTTCTAAAAACTCACCTCACTCAGCGCTGTGTAGCAACAATACATCTTCCATATAAACCTATAAAATGTAAAGATGTTACAAAAACAAATTTGATGACACCAAAACAAAACTTTATAGGCCTCAGACTTTACAAAATACCCTCCAAAAGAGTAATTTCTACATAAGAGGAAGATAAGCTCCACCATGGCCTCTCCTTAATATAAGAGGCCCAGCACTCTCAGGAACTTTATCCAACACCTTCATGCAAGAATCAACAACATCCCCAAAACCAGTAGCAATTGTTGCCAACTGCAATCTTACTCTCAAATCCCTAGTCCTCTTCAACAAACACCTAAACGACCTCCCCAAATGCTTAACCCACTCAGCAGGTAACCCTCCAGGCGAAAGCCAAACTGAGAAATGCGATTGGTCTCCTCTCGCAGCGACTTCCGACCTATAAAATCTCGCTAACTCAAGAAGCATCGACGGTTGCAAAGGAAGAACTGTGACAAATTCTGCGACAAATTCTTCAATGAGGTCAGGCTTTAACATCAAGTTCCATAAAACTGGAGCCCATTCACTAGGCTGGTTTAAATCATAGGCTTCAGCTACAATTAGGGCTTCTTGGAACCGAGATTGCTCAACTAAAGCTCGGCGAGCGTTGGTTTCGGTTAGTTCGAGATAGTTGAGGTCGGGGATTCGGATTTGGAGAGAGAGAAGAGAAGCGCGAGCACAAGCTCGGTAGGTTTTGTGACCAGCGTCGATGGTCGAGTAGACTTCAGCAGATTCGATGATGTAACGCATGGCTTCGAGTAGGTCTTCGGTTTGACGATCTCTGTAGCGGCGAGAGAACCATTGGTGGATGAATTGGGTTGATCGGAACTCGAGGAGTGAGGCGGTTTCGTGCTTCATGTCAAAATGGTGGTAAACCTGCAGGGAAAATAGCGATAAAGAGAACTAGCAGTTAATTTAATCCAAATCAATAACGGAACATGTTGCTTTATTTCCCCTATCATGCACAGAAAATGGTAAGCCTCAGAAAAGTAGAATTCAAAACTTTCCTAAAATTTTGTTTACTATTTCACTTTTTCTCATTATTTTACTTTATGGAAGAGTGAAGGCCAGTGAATTTCCTTACTTTCTACCAAGGAAGAATGGTCCGTGAGTAAATGATATTTGGAAAGTGCTGTCAGGCCAAGTAAACAACATCTTTTTCAGTTTAATTCTTTTGTTATTTTTTAGGGAAGTCAATACAGCTAAGTAATCCTATGTATCACTATTTTCAAGTCATCGTTTTCTATAAATTTCATCCTAACAAAAGGAAATGTAGAGGGAAAGGTCTTGTATTTTCACTACTTTTCTCAGTTTCACACGACATTTCTTGTATAAGAGCATTCCAAGGATATAGGCATCATTTTATTGGAAGTCTCATCAAAGATAATTGTCAAGTAATAAGCTTCTAATTGGGCATGTCTGGATAGACCCAATCAAAGGATTTTAATCATATACAGTCTATTTCTTAAACGGATTTGATAAATCCAATGGAATTACTTTTTCACCATCAAGTTTTGGATTAGATTCAAATGATTACAATTCAAAAAGCGGCTCACCACTTTGGATTAGGATTGGGCCTTCATTTTCTAATCTGAAAATAAAATTTCTCGACTATAAAGTTGTAAAGTACTTTGATGAAAGAGTTAAATAACTTATGGAGGAGTTAATGTGGCATGCACACAAACTTCTAAGGGTCATATAATCCTAAGGATTCTCAGCCAAACGAAAATAGGTGCAAAACCAAAGGATACGCATCCCAAATGCACTCCAAAGGATTTTTTTATTTTATTTTAATGCCAGTCATACAAAGCCTGAAAAGATTTTGATGATTTAAAGCATGACAAAAAGACAAAATGGTATGAATTGCATTTGAAAAATTAGGGCAGTTGATTTGGAAGAAAGGGAAGCAATATCACATACCATAGCAAATGCATCAAGGTCATGAGGGTTAAAAAGCTTCAATGATGTGAGAACAGACAGTCGGAATCCTCTGACTGCTTCAGATGTGGCAGAACCAGTGTCGGCAGTAGAATACTTCTGAAGTAGGAGATCTAGTTGACCATTTTCTATAAGGATATTAAGAATGAAGTTCAAAGCATGGAAATTGCTAACACCAGTTATCAAGCGAGCCAAACAAGAGAAATCTCCTTCTGACACATAAGATTCTACCCTGTTTGCTGCAAGGGTGACGAGAACATCAACTCCATCAAGGCAGGCCGAGGATTTGTAGAAATGGTGAGAAAGAATTAGAAGTTCAACCTGAGATAGGCACAAATAATTGTTTCGATCAATTAAAACACTGCACCAAACTGTTCTCTTCTGACAGCTAAAAGTGCCACTGCATCAGAAAATAAATTGCATGACCATAAAAGAATAATGTATTAGGAAATATCCTTTTTGCTTACAGCCTAAGAGTGCATCATGTTTCAAATTGGGTAAGTATAAGCATACAATCTGTTGAAACTGATCTTCAACCAGCCGAACAAGTCATATCAAGAAAACAATAATTTCTGTACTCTTAACATAACTCTTTAATGAGCCTATATACACATCATAACATGGGATTATTCTGTCCCACTCTACAACATTGTTGGAACTCTGCAATTATTTATAGGTCCCCATCATAACTCTTGTCTATCCTGATTGCCCTCTGTATCATCCACAACCATGAGACAACTCTATTTGGCCTCTTCAGTTACTCATCATAAATGACTGACAAGTTATACCATAAAGCCGAAGATGACAAAAGTATTAGAAACAAAAAAACTACATGAAAATAAAAGAAGAGGGAAAACATAAGGAAAAAGGAGGGGAAAAAAGGACAATGTAGTAGGGTAAGGTGGCCCAAGCATATATACACCTGAATAAACTCATAGTTACAACTTTGAGAAACGCCCAAAAATTTTACTTAGGGGCAAAACATAAACAAAAATAGGCATCTCAAAGGGACAAGAGAAAAGGCTCTCATAAAGTAAGAAAAGAGTTTGAAGGAACTATCATTTAACAGCTCAAGTTGATAATCTTGCTATGCACATAAATCAAAACACCTACGATTTGCACATTCTTTTGTATGTTTTAAGCATGATTTCGCAAGCAACATCTAAAGCACACACGCACGACCTATATAATACACAGGTTATGCACATGAATATGTATATGTGCATATGGTATTAAACCCCTAATCTCATACTGGAAAGCTTCTGCTCAAAGAAATATAGTAGAAGCATATACAAATCATTCTACTGTAGAGAGACAGAATCTAATACCTCACAAGCATGTGGTATTTCTTGCCCTGTCATCACTAAGCGCATCAGAGCATGACCAATTTCTGGTTCTGAAGGACAAAGTTCTGCCCACTTCAAGAAGTCAGAGAACCTCCATAAAAGTGGGGCAGGCCCTTCCTCCCTCTGAGAATCCATGTATCCCCCACGATGTGCAGCCAAGAGACCCTGGTCATCAGGCATAGCAAAAGTTCAAAAAAGAAACTAAACATCACAGTTTACAATCGTGAATCATGTTCAGATTGGAAAGAGCTTGGTTGTTATTATATTAATTGGGATCAAGAAAGAGAAGATGTAGTAAACATGCCTTCAGAAAAGACTCTGCAAGTATTCGTGCAATGCTTGGTGCAGACATGACATGAGTCTGCACCAAGAGTTTGGCTTCCTCAAGAGACTCCTGTGCTTTGAGAGAAAGTAATTGTAGCAATTCAATAGGTCGTTTCTCAAATGCTTCAGAAAATGTGAGGCCCAATACTTTTGCAGACTTAACAACTGATATAATCCTCCAACAAAGTCCATGGCCACAACCTTGACTACATTTTGCTGCTAAAGACTCCAAAACCTGTAATTTGGTTCCAAGCAGTATAAAATTCAGTTCAGCTGAAACAATCTCACGACTTATGTTCAGCGATTAGTGATAAGACTAAAGAAAAGAGGTTCAAAACATAAGGTAACTGAAAATTGTCAGAAACCACCAAAATATGAATATGAAACATGAACAGGAAATCTTGTATTACCAAAAACAATAAATTTCCATAAAGCACGTACAACTCATTTTGTGCAATTAAAAATGTATAAAATAGTTATGACAGTGAAATGAACAAACCTGCAGCAAATCAGCATGATCTTTGCTCACTGCAGGGAGTGATTGGACAACTGAAAGAACTTCATGATCCAGCTCTGATAAATTTATTTCGCCACTACTATTGGGAGATGAAAGATCAGCAACCTTTAAAGCAGCATCAACAAATACAAGCTCCGGTGGCACGTAAGATGGGGACAGCTTAAGCTGGAGCTGTTTAGCAGCCGTTATCTGTCCGAACTCTAATAGAGAAAGAATAGCCCTCTCCACTTCTGCAGGCCTCACTTTTTCCTCCCATCCAGAAACCGATGCTTCAATCTGCATATTTTCCTCTGGTATCTGTGTATTTTTGGATACTTCTCCACTGCTCAAAATATTGTTAGGAGAATTGAGGTTATCATCAGAATCATTACTATTTTCTATAGTTTCCGTAGGTCGTCTTATTTGCAAAAAGGTTTTGGACCTTCGTTTTGTTCTTGTACTGCTTGCTGTTGTAACTGAACCATGAGAATCACCAAACTGCAAGTGCCGGCTATGAGGCAGGTTATTCTCTCTCGTTCCATTTCTTTCAAAAGCTCTTAACCGCGTAGTATTTATATGAGCATCCATTTTTGCAATAACATTTGCAGTCTGTTCTATAATACTGGCACTAGTTCCAGTTACTATATTAAGGATAGAGTTTGATAAGAAAAGGTCACCTTCAGGCTTGGACTGAACTTCTGATTCAACAGCCAAGAGCCATACTCTAGTCTCAATCTCCCGTAGAAGATGTAGAGGATAAACACTGAAGGAAACAAACAAAAGCATATAGAAAAACCATGAAAAAAAAAAAGACACACACACGCACGCACGCACACACAGCGGAACACGAATTACATCACAAAACAACTTACGGGGGAGATTTAGTCATGCTGCCACTTAGCCACTGAAGTGAAAGTAGGAGCATTTCATGTAGTTCTCTTGCCGGAATCTCTTTCTCAATTGCCTCTGCATGTCTGAGGAAAAACAATCCTGCCTGCATGGGTAGTGCAAAATATACCAGTTTCAACAAAGTCTTCGATAGAAAATGTGTGAAAAGTTTAAGACAATGACCTTCAATGGAGGAAAAGAATATCTAAGGAAAAGAGTTTGGCAATGGCCCCATAAAGCAGCTCTCTCTTCTCGAACATCCCAAAGATACTCCTTCCATTCAACCGCCATGGCTTCTGCCTGTGAGAAAAGATAATACATGATGTAATAAAATGGAGCCAAAGAAAGAAAAAAAAAAGGAAGAATGCTCATGATGGTTTCCTAGTGACGGATATACTATATAGCACTTGTCATCTATAATTTTATAGATGAAAAACTTCTATAAGAAGGCTTTACCTTTACAATAAATTGAGATATAGAAGTGAGAAAGTGTATGAAATGACTAGTCCACAATAACAGCTTTCATACCCATTATTTTAGATTATAAATCAAATTTAATGATTTAGCATCAAAATCCAATGTTACTTATTATCCTCACGATCATTTTAAGTTTTTTTAAAATCAAACTGGGTTTGACTATGGAGCATGAGTGGAAACCCCAGAAGATCTGACCAAGTAATATTACAATTGGCTGACAACAAGAAAGAACTGACTGAGTAAATCAGAGAAAACTGCTGAAAGACAAGGGAAAATACATCACTGACTAAACCAATCAATATTTGATTCAACTCTGAGAAATTTGGTTCGCATATCTTTTATATAAAACTAATGAAAGATATGCATAGCTAATATCCCAACTCAACTGAAAGTCAAATTAGTAAATCATATACTCCTAATAAAATTTAAAATTCAAACTAAAAGATGGTGTATCTGCTGTACATATATGTCTAAATAATATTTAACTACACTAATTCTAATTACAAGAGGTAAATCCACTTTTATGTGGATCAGGTTCTCTAGTCACCAATATAGAATGTGGACCATCTATGGTTACATTGTGCAAACACAAAGTAGTGTGTGTGTGTGTGTGTTGGTGTGGGTGTGGGTGTGTGCGTGTGTGGGGAGGAGGTTTATAGAATTATAATAGGTTTCAGGAGGAGTTGCAAGAAAGGTTTAGTACTATCTAGTATTTTTGACCCAGAAGCAAAGGACAGGGCATTCAGATACTCAATAAAGCAACACATGACCCTAATGCCATTTAAGTTACAAGAACGATGCTATCTCCCATGAACCATTCAGGAAACACAAAATTATTTCCCATGGAAAAAGTATAGGAAACAACATTTCTCATTTGGATTTGCACTTGGGATGTGTTTATATAATCAACAAAAGATTTGACTGTATTTGGAATTTAAAGAATGAGAAAGAAATTATATTAGTTAACATTAGCCTATTTTGAAATGAAGAGTACCTGTGCTTCTGTCACATGGTGAACAGCATCTTTCCAAGATGCACCACTTAACTCAAGCTGCCTTGCCCAGCTACGAGCTTGTTCCCACCGGCCATTCATCTCAAGTGCCGTTAAAAGAGAAGCATCATCCAGAACTTCATTTCCTAAATATGCATCCTCATCCTTGCGCAGAGATGGTTCAGCTAAACTAATTTTCCAGCAGAGCCGGTGAAAATAAGCTGAAGCAGCTCCCGCGTCTCCAAAATCAGCCGCTGCTAGAATTTGCAACAAACACCGTTTTTCATAGGGTGATGGGCATGTTGACAGCATGGCTTCTGCAGCTTTTACAGCAGTGGAGCTAATCCATGATGTTTTGACTGACCCATTCCTTGCAACATTCATATGCAAAAATGGTTCTTCCTTTATTCTAGCTGAAAATGATGCAAGGTGAGCTGAAGCCTCGGACAGTCGCATTTGAGAAAATGCCTATAGTTAGCATAAAGTAGAATCATCAATCAAACTTTAATCAAGCAATTGCATTTCTCAATAATTTGCTAAAGATAAAATAACAGAATACAAGTCAGCCATATCTAACATTTCAGCAGGATCAACTACCTGAAGTGATCGTACAAAGGGCAGAAGGGAACAAGATGGCAGGAACATTTCGAAAGCTCTTAACAGGGGAAGAAATAGGTGCTGTCCACATAGAACCGCTATCATGTTTGAAAGAGAAGCGAGTCCTTCATCAGAATCAACAGACAGTTTGGACTTTTCAGTACACATTTCATTTCTTTCCTCAGTACCATTCTCTTGAGAAATTGATGCCACAGTAGATCTTGGCCTGCTGGGGATATTAAAGGATCCATCTGGAGAATCCCCTGATACAGGCTCCATGAGACACCTTCGCTTTGGTTTCCTACGATTATAGCGAAACATAAGGCTTCTGCTTCCACTTGGTAATTTATTGGTGGCCTCTACAGCAGCACCAACACTGCTTGCAATTTTGGAAGAAATATCGTTCACCTTGATGGATGATGTCTCCCTGAATAAAAGGAGAAAAGGACAGAACGCCTTTCAAATTAGTACGTATTGCAGGTGCACATCCTGTCAAATGACCACTTTACTCAAAAGCTTAAGCTGGTGGTTCATGAGCTAAACATGTATATTAAACAATATGTAAAACACCCTCGTATGGGTCTTTGAGTCACATGGGAAAACCTCCAGCATAAACATGAGTCCTTTGAAAGACAGAATAAAGATGGTAAATAAAAATATTTTGAATCACCAATGATGAAGTGCAAATCTATCACTTCTCAAGAGCCGGTGCTCTATTACTAGAAAACCACTTAACTCAAAACCTTACCTTTGAATGGTTATCAACTATATGGATTACAAGTTATAGTCAATCCGCTTAACTTTGAGAGAAATGGTTGGCATTATACGGTAAGCAAAACATCATCATTACGAAAGGAATATATGTGTGACATTGGCTATTTTGAAAAGAGGAAGTTACTCTGGTTCTAAGTCTTCATTTAGAACATCCAGCGAATTGAGGAGATAGAAGATCTGAAGATATGTGATTACCTTGCTGCTGTTATTTCAAGCCAAACCATCAAGCATGAAAGTGCAGACACGTCTGAAAAGCATGAAGCAATCATTGCCAATAGAGACCAGCTTAGATCTTTTGCTTTTGTTAGAAGGGCTTCACCAGGATTTTTTTGCCTCTCGCATTCAGCAAGGATTCCAAAAAGCTCCACTGGAACTACACTATTGCTATCTGGGATGCAGCAAGGCATTTCATTATTTCCTGAAGTCAACCCATTCATTGTTGAAGAGTTTGTTTTTTTCCTAGCTGATTGCATGTTTTTCAGGACAGTCAGTATATGAATCCTGAGTCGTGGATCACTGAACTCCTTAGCTGCCTAAAAAAGTAGGGCGAGAAATCAGTATCATTTTAAAACGACAATAAAGTTAAAGAGCGCCATCCACTGCCAGAAAAGAATTGACATTACCACTTCAATAATAATGTCAGTTGAGAAACCTCCCATCTGAGCTTCTGTCAGAAACCCAACCTGCCAAAAGCATATGCAGACAACAAAAGTCAAAGCTCAGAAAATATTCCATCACATAGCCAAAGCAAACAAAATATTGAAATGTGTGCAGGTAATACCCAGTCATTGTCATTTGCAAGCAGAGCCAGATACTTTGTACTCAAAGGAAGACGATGCATATGGCAAAATTCTGTGACCAGGTTCCACCTCATGCTTGCATCCTTTTGCTGAGATCGGAATTCATAACCATCACCATTGCCGCTTGAAAGCCAGTTACCACAAGTTTTGCCTTCATCAATCACTGGCAAGCTTGCTTTCTCCAAATGTTGTAAGACAGTCATGAGAGAACGTGGAGGCTGTCCCCCTTTTGAAACTTCATGTGAAACATGTCTCTGATCCAAAATATGGACATGATCATGGTGGAGGTAATTATCTGCTAATGCTTGCGCAAGTGAAAGAGTAATATCACCTTCCTGGGATGCTGCATGAAGTGCAGATTCCCTAGGTGAAGCATGTCCATAATGTGGATTCTGCCTAACTGAATTATAATACGAAGAAATACGCTGTAGGACTGCCACATCAACACGGAGCAGGGTAGCAGACAATCCACAAAGCTCCAAAAGGAAAGCACATGATGCAACCAGTACAGAATCCTCGAAGTGTGTAATAGCAAGTGGCACAACCTGATATGAAAAACAGAAAAGAGCATCCATGAGAAATGGAATGACAAAATCGAACATATCACAGCATTATAATTGCAGAAAACATAATTCATAAATATAAAATTGATTTGGAATACAGTTATGCGCAATACAACAATGTATGTGAATCTTGTTTACAGATACAATAAGCATGGGTAAAGTTTTGACATTTTCAAACAATAAAGGTTTCAAAAAGTTTAGTCCAACGTCGGTGGCTGACTAAACAATTGAGTGGTTTATATAGTGAAGCCAAAGGCTCAAGAGTAGCATCGGGTAGCCGATTTTGGCAGTGGATAGAGCCAAACAACATGCTACACACAGTGGGTCCCCCGGTTTACATTGCGCCAACGGGCTCGCCGGCCCGGAGCGTGACATAGTTTCCTAAGGCAATATATGGATAGAGTTCAACAGTTGCAAACTCTGTTTATGTATTTTGGCCCATCCTTAAATGATCAAGTACTATACAATATATCAGCAATACTTTGAAAGAGACATACATATTGGATATGTATCCAATACTTAAATAGTCAGATACTTGGTGGAAACATTTCAGATACTCCTCTTAGCATATCCTACAGTTTGCAGCGTGTCCTAGATGTACAAAAGATACCACAGATATATCCGACACAAAAATTAAAATTCGAATTATGGGTTCATGATTCCTTTTTTTTTTTAACTTTAGATGCACTGCTATATTTTTATCCAATTTCTTCATAAAGAATATGATTGTAGCTAATTAACATGCACATGTATAATTTTATTTGTTGTACCATAACGTCTCATTAATCTGAATTTTTAAGATTGACTTAGAAATGTAGTAAACCCCCTCGTATCCCATATTAGCTGTATGACTACAAGGGAGCATGTATAAAAAACATTGTAGCGAATGATTGCATGAAGGCATATGAAACTGCATGCTGGTATTGGACCATGCATGTCTTCAAGAGTGGATCAATTAACAGAACGTGAAAATCACCTTTATTACAAGCTGGTGAGGATGCATATTCTGTGAGCAAAAAGGAATCACAATTATTACTACTTATCATGAGTTGGTGCTACGCCATCGTCGGTGTTTCGTCGTATATAAAGAGAGGGTGTATTGAACAGTATCAACACAGGAGATTTCCACCCTCCTTTTTTTCCCCTCCCCCTCTCATTTATCCATGGAATGCTAATGGTGAATTTAATTCACAATAGAAGTTGAACTCAGGGACCTAATCCTAACAAAATGGAATAAGAGCATGGCATCAGCAAGCATTGGTGCCAAGTTCTCTGATTTTTGTGCCATGGAAATAGATTGATCAAGGCGGTGGCAGCTCAAGAAGTCAGTAAAACTGCCAAAAGATGCACCAAATGTCTTGCATGTCTATGCAATTGATGTATGAGCAATGAGGTGGCAAAACCTCAAGCATGCCAACTACTTCAGAATCCTTACTGGGACTTCTGTGCTTTTCAATAAGATTCCTCTCACTCTACAGCCTTTGCTTACTATATGATCTAGGTTTACCTCAGGAAGTTCACATATCCTTTTTAGTAAATCTATATGGATTTCATCTACATCAGACATCCGATCAGAGATAAAGGACTTCCCAGTTTATTACATTCTGGCGGATGAGTGTAAGACATGTTTGAGGAACCTTTGAAGCTACACAGAATTCCAAACTGAATTCTGGCGGATGACTAGATCCACATCAGACATCTATGACAAATTTGTTTGGATTTATTTGTTGGACCAATTTTAACAAAGGTGGAGATAGTTCGGTTCGTATCACAAATCTGGTTTAAGTAGCTAAGCTGAGGAATGGGTGGAGTTAGAGTTCGGTTATAGAAAATAGAGTAGGAATATGAGTGCTTAGTGTATGATTTACATCTACAACCTAATCAATTTAACAGTTAAGTCCTAAAATGTCTCTATATAATAATAATGGTTCAAGATCCGACTTCCCTAACAAAAGGAGACATTGAACATTGGTCTTTCTCTGAGTAAGGGCAATCGGCGAATCAGACACAGCTTAGGAGTGATATTATCTATTAACCTAGAAATTCCACAACATAAAATAAATTTAAGAAGGGAAGGTAACAAGGTCCACCGTGACACGGTAGCAAGGGCAGCCATACCTCCTTTATACATAATGAGAAATTGGTGGTACTCCTGAAGGCACAAAAACTGACAGCTGTTATCTAAATGCACAAAGAAATTGACATGTCATGTTAAAAAATAGCTGTGTGTCCCTTTTATCCTATCAGAACATGACATGTGGACAACTAATCTTAACTTCACCTAACTAAGATTCCTCATAACTTAAAACTATTCATAATTAGAAAATTCTAATAATCAAATATTTGGTAATCCAAATCAAAGTATAACTATCCATAATTAAAGCAATCTCATAGTCATATGTTTAGGTACAGAAATTTAAAAAAACACTAATACTGATTAATTAGGCAGAATATGGAGAAAAACTATTTCAGCACCCACAAAGGAAGTGCATGAAATTGTGTGGTTATCTTAAATCTTGATGCATTTGGGAACAGTGGTGTTACTGGTGTAGTTTCCAGCTTGAAGCAGCAGAGTGCTGGTAGAAAATAATTATAGTTATGAAGAGGGGATATTTATCCTCTAAAGGAAATAGGAATCAAATCTATTATTAATGCACTAAGCTCACAATCTCGTTGTTTATGAGTAATGAATATTTTCTATATCATGAGCAACCCTCACTCACACATATGCTAATGCATATATAGACACAGAAAATATATCATGGTATTTAAAAGAATGCTTGCTTCACAATTATTGACAAGGAGAAGTACTTTGAACAAAATTGATTCAAAAAATAATAAGAATAAGAATATCAGTCTGAACAGTCAAAGGTCAAAAGAAAAACATACAGATGACAGAAGTGATCCTTCACTTTGACTCAAAGGTGCAAGAATTGCTTGCATATCTGACTGTATGTTAGTTTGCCCAGATAAGTCCCTTTGAATATGGGCAGATTTTAGTTTTGAAACCCGTAAACCAAGAATATGGTTGAAAGCAGCTAGTGCCCGCCCTCGATGCAAATGGTGCTCCACTCCAAACCCCTTATCCTGGAAGAGATAATAAACTTAATTAAGACATGGAAGCTGCCAAGGTAATACAAACATCAGAGAATTATTGAACCTCTAGCAGCACTATGGTATCTAGTATCTACAAACATTATATTCCATGAATTCATCTATTTATTATGATGTTTTAGTAATACTGCCTTACGTTTCCATTTAGAAACTCTGTTTCCTCTACCTGCATCGGTTATGCATGCATAAGGACGCATTTGTGCATACAAAGGCGTGTAGTGAATGAAATTTGAGCATTTGCATTAACAAGAATACAATGTCTATTTAACACAAAACTGAACAGATTAGGCATCATCACAAGAGAACTTTACATGCTGTATATTTTTATTATTACCAGTGGTGCTTGTTCCCAAAAGTAGAAGATCTTACAACGGATCTCCATTTACATGTCACAGACACGTCATGCATTCCTATGAGCAAATATAAAACCATCTGATGCCAAGGACCTAACTGAATTGCTGCTTGTCATAAATCTAAGGTCCAAGTTTATGTTGTTCTCACATCATTGCTCGCAACAAATGTATTCCGTCAATCTTAGCAAACTAATTTATCCAAAAACGATCCTATGAAAAATCTTAGACAATTTAGAAAATGGATAATTTGTGAGCATGATATGACCCCATGTACAATTTCAATCTATTCATACAGGCATTCAGGTTATAATAACATGTGCTTTAAGCAGTTATCCTTCCAAAGGTAACATCTTGCAAAAGCACATACTGCTTAGCCGTACTTAAGAACATCATAGAGATATACCGCATTTAAGATGGAGATATAATACCTCAACTGAAGAATAAAGCTCCTCAACACTTTTCTGAATAGCTGCTTCCCAATTGATAGGAGTAACCCCAGCATTTCCAGTCGCATGTATGACATAACTGCTTTCTCCATAAAAAGACGATTCTCCAGTAGGTACTGCACCAGATAGAGATTGCCATCCCAGAGGACCCTGAAAGTGAAATAGAACAATAATTCAAACCAAATATTGAATTCAGTTACAAAATGCTATGAATTTTATCAGTGCAGTAAGAATAAATTGACTGCTGATTTAGCAACATCATAGCAAAGAATTAACTCAAATGTAAAAGCGTATAACAATGAGCACCAACCAGATGACTATGATAAATGAGGGAAAACAAACTGCATTTTTTAAGTATTTTAGTCTATTGAGGCTGGCAGAAAGCTTCAATATTAGTCGAGAATGCTTCGTGCAGGAATAGGCCTGGCTTTCTACACAAAGTGCCAAGTGGATATAGATTGTCATGTTAAATTCTCTGTCAGAGCAACCACAGTCAAGATAGAGGCTTGTCAAAACAGCTGACCATAATCCAGACTAATGAAAGCACACAACCATAACTACAAATTTTCTCCCAAACCAAAGCCTTGTGTGATTAACAAACATACTTTACAGGGCAAGAGTAAGAAAAAGCCGACTGAATTAACTATGTGTAGGCCTCACCAAAAGCAACTGCTTGTTTCTATAAAGGCTTCAGTCCCTACTTGCCCCTCTAAACTATCAAGTTTATCCCTTCTTACCCCATAACTATTTTTGGTCTCATCTTGTGCCCTAAACTATTGATTTTGTCCCTGCTTACCCCATGAACTATTTGCAGTCTCACTTTACCCCCTGAATATCACTTTTCTCTCATAAATCCATTAAGGAAACCTACAAAGTAATAAACGGAAAGTGGTAACTAGGAACCAAAAGTGATGGGACGATTTTAATAGTTTAGGGGCGCAAGTTGGGACGAAAAATAGTTCAAGGGGTAAGAATTCAATAGCTTAGTAGGGGATAAAAATAGTTCAGGGGGTAAGAAGGGACAAATGTAATAGTTTAGAGGGCAAGTAGGGTATGGAGCCTTTTATAAATGCTGCCTGGCAGACAGCAAACCATATTATGACTATGAATTTTTGTGATCCACTCTACAGATCAGACTACTTTGAAAGATGTGTGTGTGTGTGTGTGTGTGTGTGTGTGTATGTATTTATGTATGCATATATGTGTGTATATACATATATATATGTATGTGTGTAAACACACACACACATGTGTGTGTGCGCGCGCGCGCGTGTGCGTGTGTGTGTATGTATGTGTATGTGCGTACGTATATATATGTGGATCACAAAAATTCATAGTCATAACATGGTTTGCTGTCTGCCAGGCAGCAGTTATAAAAGGCTCCATACCCTACTTGCCCTCTAAACTATTACATTTGTCCCTTCTTAACCCCTAAACTAGTGTGTGTGTGTGTGTGGTGTGTGTGTGTTGTGTGTGTGTGTGTGTGTGTGTGTGTAGTGTGTGTGTGTGTGTACATCTATATATATATATGTATATGCATATATATACATAAACATCTACATAAGTGTGTGTGTGTGTGTATAGTGTGTATGTGTGTGTGTGTATGTATGTATACACACACACACACATACATCTATATATGTATGTGTGTGTGTGTGTGTGTGTATAGAGAGAGAGAGAGAGAGAGCAATATAGCATAATACATAAAGGTGATATGCCAACTAAGGACAGAGGTGTGACATGACATAGACACACAACATCCGACAAAAACAGTTGTGACATGGCTAGACTAGGAACACAAATAAAAATATATATTTCTCCAACTACTTCGATATAAATCAACTTTAGAAACGAATTCTTTTACAACAGAAACATAAGGAAATTTCTGGTTACAATTATTACCAGTCTTACCAAAGAAAGAAAGCAGTATTTATTAGAATGCATACTTTATAGTTTTCAAATTCAGTCGTCAAATCTCAATCTCATCGGACAGGTGATAGTCTCTAAAGGCAGAGGTCTCAACCAACATATAATACAAGGCCAAGGGTTAAAAGTAATATTTGACTTAAACTCGTTCCTTTGCCAGCCCAAGCACGGACTCGAATCCCAATAGGATTGGCTGATAAGTCCAAACCATCCTCAAGCCAGCCTGTGCTCAGGCCAAGTAGGGTTCAGCTAAACTAGTAAGACCAATTGAAAGCAGTCATCTTATTGGCAATGCAACTCACTATCAGAAAAATCAAGTCAAAGAAAGGCTGATGCACAGAAAGACCACCAGGTGTAGGGCCCTTTAAAGTAGGATATGTCCTTATTTAACCCTTCTATAGATGCAAATATGCAATAGTTAATATGCAGCATGGCTGCATGGGAAAGCAACATCTGTGAGCAATTTATCCCAAATCTCAAGGATCATGCATGAACTACTATCATGTATGAAGAAATCTTTAGCAAACAAATTATTCAAAATTCATCTTTCCATAATGCAATTTGTATAACATGAACAATGTACAGTATAATTCCTGTATGCAATCAAATCAAACATTGGGTGGAAAGAAGTGATGAGACCTGGACAAAGAGAGTAACCAATCTTCTAACAGACTTCGAAAACCAGCATGGAAGCATTTGGATTAAAGAAGTGTCACCTCCGGTAGAGGAAAATATGGTATCGCGCCAACCCAAATAGTCAGAGAGCAATGACTTCCCAAATACTGTTGAGAAAGGGTCACATTCAGATATGCAAACCAAGATATCCATTCAACTAAACTATCCAATAATGAAAAAATTGAAGAAAACACATGATAATGAAAAAAGTTAAAGAACTGAAGAAACATGTAACTAGCATAAAATTACCATTAGCAGCGTTAGAGTTCAAACTACAAGCATTATCATCTTGCCCAAAACAAGCGTTGACAAGTGTCCTCCAGAGTGTAGGAAAGTGCTGGAGACCAGGTCGAAGATTTTCCAATGTGCACTGAGGAGTAAAACTACAATGCCTGTTTACACTTCCGGCACAAAGACACTTTTGCATTGGGGAAGCGGCATACATCAAGGTAGCCAAAGCAGCCATTTCTCCTCCCCCTTCAGCCATATCATCAACCGTATGTATTATTTCATCAAGTTCCAAGACACTAAGATTGCTACCATGGATCATTCGACGAGACAAATTTGAACGAGCATTAGACAATGAAGCCTCATACACATGCCTCTTGTTCCTTGAAAAAAGTAACCATTTTGCCCACTGGCAATCTCCCTGAAAGGCATCGACATATTTGAATCATCTTAGGCATTTCAGTTTATTATATGAAACAAATACTTTAAAAAAGCTACCCAGCTTCAATTTAGCATCAATTGTCTTCTTAAATAGTATGTACAACTTGATATTCAGAATACAAAAAATATGGAACAAGTATATGCCATTTTTGACAAATATGTAAGGCTGTAGATCAAAAAGATGCAAGCTAAAGTTTTCAATTCTTATGATAAATTGGAGAGAGAAAAAAACACCTTTACCTACACTCAACTGAAGCCATCAAACTTCCTACAGATGAACTCATGCCTCGCTTAATCTTTTTAGCCTAATGTCAGTCATACATCCATCTCATAATTTTCACTTCAAGCTATAACATTTTTAGGATACATTTTCCTTGATTACCCAAAATGATGATACATAAATCATGGGGTCATATAGACATCTCATTAGAAATGTTTCGTCTATGGCATTAAAATTCTAAAATCGCATAATACTCGACTAACATTTCTATGTTACAATAATCCTAATTTGCTTCTATGGAAGACAAGCTTTCAATCAGATAATTGATTGATCCTGACCCAAGTAGTGAAAATGACCGTTCACCGGATTTTAATGTGCACTACAACCTCATTTTCCCTAACAAGTTTGCTAAATTTGATTTCAATATCTCTTGCAGTTGTAAGTAGTGGAAGTGATAAATCCTAGGTGTTCCTTAATCATCAAAGTGCATCACACCCTCATTCTTCTCATCGATTTGCTAAGCTTGCATTGCACATTTTGGTTTAGACATGCTCCAAGCCATGATAAAAGAGGGCTGCATTAGTTAGTTGACAATCCGTTTGAAACCATATGTGATGAATCTTAAAGAGCATGTGTGGGGATGATCCCACTGCAACTTGCTGCATCAATGCCATCCTGTTGCGGGTAGGCATAGGTGGTTTGTTGCTGAAGATTTACCCCTAAACTGATCTGAATGTTAAAAAAAAAGGGGGGGGGGGATTCGTGGGACCTGGTAAAACGCAAACCATATATATCCTTAACTACATTTATATTACTAATAGAAACATTTTTCCTAAAAGTCATCACATTATCTCCCTATAAAGACCCTCTCATTCACTATTTTCCAAGTCAATATAAACCATATGTAAATCTCTTTCCACCTCTATATCACTCCTCCAATTTCACATGAAATAAATAGATTCCACTATTGCCTCTCTTGGCGTAAAGCCAAATTGATTTTCTGACACAATCATCTCTTTTCATAGAATTTGGTCGATTGCTCCCTCCAGAAAATGTTTTATACAACCTAAAACTTGTTTCCATGATTGCTTGCAGAAACTTTATACATCTGTTCTCATATATAGATATAAAGTGCGTCTCCTCCATCTGATTGGCATGCTCTGATTTCTATAACTGTTATACACTTTAGCATACTAACCCCTCTCTCATCTTCTTAACAATTACAAACTTCAATAAAGATGATAATCAGATCCAACAGCAGCATATCCTTCTTCGGCTTCTTCTTCCTTTACTAGTATGTTTCGACTTTCAATCTTACTACAAATGATTTACTTAGATCTATAGAATTAAACAAGCTTAAAATTAAATACACTATCTGCTCCTCCCTACCTTCTTGTAATAATTACCATAAGATTTATATTTTTGCCTTGTTTTATGATAAACTTGTAGTTTTCATTTTCTATCTTTTCCATACATTACCCATTTAGTATAGATGGCTTGTCTGTTTTGATTACATGTGGACTTCCTCATTCCACAACCAACTCTCATTCATGGTTGTCTAGTACCTTTAAATTATTCAAGTAACTAAACCGGAAAAGTAGTAAATGATCCTATCGGCTATCGCAACTTCGCAAGTAGTGATAAACTTCGAGTCAGTTATGAGGCTATCTTTGCTCTAGAAATATTCAAAAGTTCATGTAAGACACCCATGTTAGAATTACGGCTGAAGTGTGATTTTTGTTAATTAATTATATTGTGTAAACAAATTTACAAGGCAAAAGAAGCAGGGCGTCAGATGCAATTCTCTCTCTTTCAGAACACATCCATTCTTTCAGTTGTAAGAAAGAGATTTTCTAGATACCAGTTTTTCCTGAATGTTTTTCTCTTTCATCAAAACCATGTGTTTACAAAAATTTCATTGATGAAAAGGAAACGAACGAAGGCTAAGTCTACGTACTATTCACAGAAAGTTGGTTTTCTAGATTTTCTAGATATCACTTTTTACAGAATGGCTCTCTCTTTCATCAAAGCCATGTGTTTATAAATATTTCATTGATGAAAAAGAAACGGATAAAGGCTAAGTCTACATACTAATTGCAGAAAGCTGGTTTCGATAGGAAACAAATAGAACTACAATTACTAATAAATTTCCACAGCCAAAGCATAACACTTTTTCATTTTTAAATTATTTTAGAGAGGACAACCGATATGCTTGTTATTCAAACCAAGCACCTCTAATGCTAGTAATTAGTTTATAGTGGTTAATCGAGGCCCAAAAGCAAAAGCTTTAACTACCTCTTAGTTTTTAAGCATCATGTCCCTCCATTTTATAAACTGAGTTGCTTTACAGGATATAAACAAGAAATTTATAGAAAAATAAACTGCAGTACAAAAAGAATGCAATGAAAATAATTCATATATTGGAAACTACATGAAACAATAAAGCCTGACTACAGCAGTAACTTTTTGGTGGAAAATTTTGGCTAATATTACCAAATGTGAGTAATGCAAAACTTACAGCAGCATCCAGGAGAGGAGAAAGCAAACCATCGTCCAGGTCCAAATTGCAATGATCAAGATAAAGGTCCAGCAGATTTGGCAGGTTATATTGTGTACAATGACTTACAACAAGCTTATGCAATGCTTTTCCTGCATCTTTGTGAGGTCTCCTACCAGTGTCCAAAACAGCTAGATCAAGAGAGCTCATAGATGGTTCGTTAACAATTCTACACTTATCAATGGTCAAGCCTGCACGAGCAAGAAGAGGTATGATATCCGTAGTATTCTCCCAATAGTCTTTTAGGAAAATATATTTCCTGGCCAGTTCCTGCTCTACGAGCATTTTCAACCATGATGAACATGTATTTACCACTGGAGATGTGAAGATCTTAACATCAGGGATATCCATGCACACAGGCTCTAGCTCTTCAGCAGCGCAAATATACATTGCATGATCAGGAAACTTGGAACAAGTTTCTGTATTTGTCGAAATTTGTGAACTGTTCAGATTAACTTCAAGACTGCCCTCTGATAACATAGATGTTGGAATCACATCCAAGAGTTTGCAGACCTCTTCCCAATTACTGCGACACATATGATATTCAAGTTGGGATTCCCATGCAACATGAACTTCAACATGCAAAGGCTGATCGAGCACTATCTGCATTTAAAAAACCATTTTATGTCAAGCCTGGGGAAGATTTTCTAAAGTATGTACAAGAGGTACCCAAAATAAGGTGTAACCTAGCTGTATCCAAGTCATACAGCAGTTACTATTGAAACTCACGTCAATTTCGTATGTTTATAAAGTAACGAAACTATAAGAGAAGAATATAAAATGGAATTTAAAATTCAACGATGCTCTACCATGCCTCCCAGACAGGGGATACAAATGGACATATTAATCTTCTACATGTCCAATTTCGTATCTAACTTTTTTTTTTCTTTTCTCTTGTATACGGATTCATCATCCATTTAACATATGATTACGGATATCGTAGTGCTAGAACAAAGAGATATTGAAACACATAACAATATGCTGAATGTGGCAAATTGCATACATATATTTCAAGAACATCAACTACAGTATAATGCAATAGCTAATTTTAAAATTTTAAAGTTTTAACCATCTTATACAATTTTGATATTACAAAAGAATAAAAATAAAAAATTATGGGTATAGCTCAACCCATTCCAGACCTTCGATCATATTCGTTAGTATATCACAAGTATCCGCCTGCAGTTTGGTCTGATTATGATTTCATATTTGGTAAATATGATACTAAGCTGCAATGTCTGTTACAGAAGTACCTGATATCCACTCGCAACAAGTCCAAACACAACCCTGCCCCATTATCAGGAGGTTCTCAATGGCCATTGTAATAAGAGGGAAATATCTCAGCCAAAAGTCCTAATTTAGGACCTCTAGCTTTTCAATTTTCTACCTGCTTTAATCTCTGCTTCAATTTGGTTCAAAATTTTGATATAACCTCAACCAGTGTTTCAAAAAACACAGATAGTGACGGGATTCGAAGGGGAAAAAATTGCCTAAATTGCTTGGTTTATCTACTTTCCGTTTAGGTATAAGAAACTTAGTGCACCATGACGAGGAGATCTTGAAATACATAAGAGCAAAAAACAAAACCCTTTGATCTCATACAACCCTTTTTCTCCATTCTTGTTAATAACTATCATTTGCTGAGTTGAAATGGAAGTGCTCAGTTAGAAAGCAAAACTATTAGATGAAAAGGGAGACAAAGCAACCAAAATATGAGATGATATATGTATCAGCTGAATGAAGAACAAAAAATAACCACTCAAGAGAACTTATCATATGAAAGTAGCTCAAATTAAATGTAAGTATAGCTGAAGTTACGCACAGTAAAACAACTTTGAAAACAAAAGGCCTCTTTTCTTTTTAAGACAGCTACGTCGACTGCTTTCTTTCTTTCAGCTCCAACATGTTTAGCAATTACAATATCCTTTTCTACTGAAGCTACAGACATAAAATAAGAAAAAGAGGTCTGCTTAAAGCATAAATGCTGCTAGAAAATCAAATAAATGTTCACCAAAGTTTAATTGGCCTTGCACTACATTACAAGTTTCTAGCAACTAAAGGTCAGATGCTTCAGGATACAGCACTAAATAAGCAACATAGTGTAACTTTGACAGTATCAGACAATTAATTATTTGTTTTTCAGTGCATGTCATGTCGCCTCTTGATTGAAATTCCAGTATCTAGCAGAATCCGCAAAAGCATATTCTTTACGTTTGTGAAGGCAAAAAGGGCAAAAATGCAAGTAATATCTCGGAAAGGACAACAAACAATTGGAAGACACTCAGGGACGAGTCCAGGATAGATCAGCTTTTTTTTCTTTTTCCTTTTTTTTCGCGCGCGCAGGGTGGGGGTGGGGGGTGGTTGTTGTTCGGGGGCAGTGTCAAAATGAGCAAATAAAGTCAAGCTCAAGCATTCGTTCTGTTTTGTTGTTTCAAAAAGATTATCATCTCTAAGTTTGATGATACAGAGGCTCTAGTATAACTCAACTCAACTATCCTGACAAATCAAAAAAACTCAATTCAAAAGCTATAGTTAAGAAAAAAATAATTCAAAAGCTAATAAGCTATACAAATTCGATGATACAAAGGCACTAATATTAATTTAAAAGCTAGTTTAAAAGAACTCAATTCAAACAGTATTAACTTAAAACTAATAAATTAAAAAACTCAATTCAAAATATCACAAGATTAAAGTACAAAGTAAAGGATAGAGCTTATAATAATCACCATTCCCTAATCCACTAAAATACACTCTCACCCAAAAGAAGACGGAAAAGAAAATCCTAATAAATTTTCTCATTTGATATCTCCCTGCTCTCCGTGGGAAACATAGTCACACGCATACTTTCCCATTAGGCATTTTGTAAGTTTCCTTGGCTATTTATTTGGCTCTGCTGCTACACCGGATATGTTCACGAAGGAATCTCTTTTAATTTTATAAGACTCCTGTCTAGTGGGCCCCGCATCCACTCCAAGTTTATAAGGCCTATTAACTATCCACTTTCAACAATGCAGGTGAAGGGTTTTGGCCTCTGTTTTATCAGTGAGGCTTTTCTTCATCCGCGAAAATCCTAAGGCACGAACACTTCTACTCAATAAAGCGCCACGACTAAAGGGGGCCACTGCCCCCTATCCCTCCTAAACTCGTCCCTGAAAACACTGAAAATTTATCAGCATTTACAACATGGAAACTCAACAAGAACACTTATTACTTATATATAGTGGCTAGTGATGTCATGGTTTTAAATGTAGGATATAGCGGCCAACATTGCGGTTTTGGCACCAAACAGCCACGATATAGTGTTGCTTAAGGCGAAAATTGTTTATGGATTCATATTGGCGACATATAGTGTAATACCTAATCCATAATTATCTTGTTTATATTAATTAGCTTATTTTGAAATAAAATAATGACCGTGTGTTTTTGCAATAAATATTTGCAAATAGAAGTTTAGAAATTATGTTGCAATTAAGACTTTAACATGCACAAATATAAAAGCAAAGAGGGTGTTTATGCAAAATGTAATAACAAGCTTATCCTATAGATAAGCATGAGAATAAATATATATATTTATGGATAAACTTAAGAATGAAATATATATATTATGGATAAGCGTGCATAAGCTTATCCTATAGATAATCATGAGAATAAAAATATATATATTCATGGATAAGTGTGCACAAGCTTATCTTATGGATAAACCTAAGAATTAAATATATAATTTGTGGACAAGCGTGCACAAGCTTATCCTATGGATAAGCATTAGAATAAAAAATATATAAATCTATGGATAAGCGTGCACATGCTTATCCTATAGATAAGCATAAGATTAAAATAATAATATTATAAGTAGGATGCCTATAAATTGGGCATGAGACTTCATTTAGAAGGCATGTTTAAAAATAATTCTAAAGTTAGAAGTGTCGTTTGAAGGATCGTGCTGTAAAAGACCGGTAAATGGGGACATGTTCTTTAATTTATGTTATACTCATTTTCTTTTACATGGGAATTGCATCTTTCATGGTCATACAAGCATGAGTTTCGTATTAATGTTATTCTTTAAGTTTTGTTATAATCATGGTAGTATAACATCGATTCTTGTTGCTATTTTCATACTGGACAATGATTTTGTTACGGTTTGCTATACATGAATAAAGATTTGGGTTAATGACATTGAGTCATGTTGAGATTTTATGTTGTGTTGATAGTTCCCCAATGGTCTACACCAAGGAATTAAGTTACAGGCCTATCAAGCTAGAAGGGTGTTATAACGGGCAAATCGCCGTTATAGACAGTCTAGTTGTCAAGACTCAAGATAGGGTGTGACATTACTTAGTTTTTGTGCATAATTTCCTTGCTTTAACAAAGTTTACAAACATGTCATTTCAAATCAAGTTTTATATTCTTTTGATATGCATAGTTTTGTTAATATAAATTACTGAATATACACTACTTACTGAGCACGTGGAAAGATCACCCCATATATAAATAACATTTCAGCTGAGCGTGGTGAGAAGAAATAAGGCAAGCAGGATTTGAGGATATAGACAAGAACGTTGGTCGAAAGCAATCTTATAGCTAGTATTTTTGGTAATAAAATGGTTCCTCTAAGAAGGATTTTGTAATGTATATATTTGTCTATAACCTCTACTATATAACTAGGAGTTTCAGAGTGATATAAATATACTTTTGATGATGTACAGTTACTGACAAACAGTATAATGTATCAATCAAGGTTGGAATACAATATTTTAGTTTGTGGACCATAAATGTGAAAATAGTGCTTGTTGGAAACTTGGAATATTGAACTTAGACTTCGCAAGTCCTCAGCTAGAGGGATTTGTGGCCGACTGTCGCGTGCCTTAGTTTTATTATCATTTTCAGTAATATTTTTATTGGTTTGGGGCGTGACAGTAAAGTTGGTATTAGAGCGCTTGGTTTAGTATCTAGGGGATTACCGTCTTGAGAGGATAGATGCTAGGACTTTAGAGCTATGCATTAATCATGTATTATGATATGATTTTATTGCCATTATGATATTTGTTTACTCCGTGCTATCATAGTAGAATTTATAATTTTATATTACTTTGAAGATTCTAAGAGGAATAATTTGATAATTATAGGTTGCGATGGCACCTGGTAAGAAGAGTAATGGAGTTTCTGGTAGCGACAATGAAACTAGGCGAGAAGGGAATGAGAATGCCACACCTGCTCCAACACCAATCATCGGATATACTCGTAGGAGAGGTGGTGCAAGTACTAGGGGAACCGCACCTGATGCTAATGCTTTAATTATTGAACCTTCCAAAACTAGGGATAATTCAAATGTTGGTGTAATATTGAACAATGGAATTCCAGTAGTCGAACGAGAGGGATTGAATATTCTAGGTGATAAGCAAATGGATGAACAAACTGAATTAGCCAAGAGGCAGATTAAGTTGATGGACAGGCAAAATAAGATCACAGAGGATTTGGCCAGGGCAATTGGAGCTAATCATAAATGTAGAAACTGGTGGGTGTGATTTTGAGAAATTCAAGTTGATGAAACCACCCTCTTTCAATGGTGTAGCAGATCCTAGTGTGGCAGAAACATGGGTAAAGAAATTGAAGAAGATATTTAGGGTACATAATTGTACCGATCAACAAAAAGTTACTTATGCCATTTTCATGATGGAAGGTGAAGCCGAAAATTGGTGGGATACCAAAGAACATACCTTAGGGTAAAATGGGGAGGAATTGACGTGGGGAGAGTTTAAGAAGATATTTTATGATAAATATTTCTGCTAATTCATTCAAGATCAAAAGATGAAAGAATTTGCAGGATTGGCTCAAGGGGGTATGACTGTAGCACAATATGAGGCAAAATTCACTAAACTATCCCGTTTTGCCCCTCATATTATTGTTAATGATTATTATAAAGCCAAGAAATTTCTGAAGGGTTTGAGACAAGAGATTAGGAGCAAGATATCTACCACCTTGTCGAAGACTTATGCCGAAGTGGTAGAGAAGGCACTTGTAGCCGAGGAAAAATGTGAAGAAGATAGTAAGAAGCAAATCAAAAGGAAGAAATATGAAGGTGAATTTAGAGGTGGTTTAGCTGGCAGGCCACCTAAGAGGCAAGGATTTCAGAGAGGATCTCAAAGAACAGGATATCAGAGACAAGGATTTCAAAGGTGGGGAGCACCGATGCAGATGTAGGGTGGTGTTCAGAGGCACGAGGGGTTGACATTTCTATAGAAAGAACCATAAAGGTCATCCTTGTCGTGCATCTAATAGTTGTTTTGTGTGTGGTAAGGAAGGTCACTTCGTGAGAGATTGTCCAACTAGAAGAATGAATACTTCACAACCTAGTGTGCAGAATCAGAAACCCAGGACTCAAGGAAGGGTTTACACTCTGACTCAACAGAATGCTCAGGCATCCAATGCAGTGGTGACAGGTGCGCTAGTTATATCTTCTCATCCTGCTAAAGTATTGTTTGATTCTGGATCTACGCATTCATTTGTGTCACCACACTTTACACAAAAATTGACTGAATTACCTGAATTCCTTGAGTTTGAATTGTCTATTGCTATACCTGTTAGAATTCATCTAGTAGCTAACAAGGTGAATAAGAATTGTGATGTTAAAATCAAGGAGAGGAGCCTTCTAGCAGACTTGATATTGTTGGAGATGTATGACTTTGATGTGATTCTTGGGATGGATTGGTTAGCTACTCATCATGCATCAATTGATTGTTATGAAAAACAAGTCGTATTCCACACCCCAAAGCAATCAAAATTCAAATTCCAATGTGATAGGACATCTTTTCCCCATTGCGTTATATCAACAATCCAATCCATGCTAGCAAACTTCTTTGAAAGGGGTGTCAGGGTTATTTAGCTTATGTGATTGATACTAAGAAAGAAAAAGTGAAACTTGATGACATTCCAATTGTGCGGGATTATCCTGAGGTTTTCCCAGATGAGTTGCCTGGATTACCACCGGATAGAGAAATTGAATTTACTATTGAGTTAGTTTCTGAAACTGCTCCTATATCTAAAGCTCCTAATAGAATGGCCCCTACTGAACTTAAGGAACTAAAGACCCAATTGGAAGAGTTATTGGACAAAGAATTCATCCGACCAAGTGTATCACCTTGGGGAGCACAGATGTTATTTGTAAAGAAGAAGGATGGAAGCATGAGATTGTGTATTAATTATCGAGAGCTTAATAAGGTGACCATAAAGAATAAGTACCCATTGCCTCGAATTGATGACCTGTTTGATCAATTGCAAGGTGCTAAAGTATTTTCAAAGATTGATCTTAGATCGGGGTATCATCAGTTAAAGATTAGGAAAGAAGACATATCTAAGACAGCCTTTCGGACAAGATATGGGCATTATGAATTTTTAGTGATGTCATTCGAGTTGACCAATGCCCCTGCAGCTTTTATAGATTTAATGAATAGAGTGTTTAAACCATATATAGATCAATTCGTGATGGTGTTCATAGATGACATTTTGATATATTCGAAGAATGAGCATGAGCACCAAGAGCATTTAAGCATGATATAGCAAACTTTGAAGGAGAAGCAATTATAGGCAAAGTTAAGCAAATATGAGTTTTGGTTGGACAAAGTATCTTTTCTAGGCCATGTGATATCAAAGGATGGGATTTCTGTAGACCCAAAGAAAGTGGAGGCAATTGTTGATTGGCCCAGACCCACTAATGTGACAGAAGTTTGTAGCTTCCTAGGCTTGGCTGGGTATTATAGAAGATTTGTAGAAGGATTTTCTCGAATTGCTAGTCCATTGACTCGTTTGACACAGAAGAAAGTAAATTTTGAATGGAGCAAAGAGTGTGAAGAAAGTTTTAAGGAATTAAAAGATCGATTGATATATGCACCAATACTTACAGTGCCTTCTGGGTCTGGCGGATTTACTGTTTACAGTGATGCTTCTCGACAGGGCTTAGGATGCGTATTGATGCAGAATGAAAGGGTTATTGCTTATGCCTCTAGATAATTGAAACCATATGAGCAAAACTATTCTACTCATGATTTGTAGTTAGCTGCAGTGATCTTTGCATTGAAAATATGGAGGCATTATTTATATGGAGAGACTTGTGAGATTTTTAGATCACAAAAGTTTAAAATATATATTCACTAAGAAAGAGCTAAATATGAGACAAAGAAGACGGTTAAAATTGATGAAGGATTATGATTTGAAGATCAATTACCATCCTAGAAAAGCAAATGTGGTTGCTGATGCTTGAGCCGAAAGTCGTTTGCGAACCTAGCCTATTTGATTACTGGACAGAAGGACTTATTGGAAGAATTAAGGAGATTAGATGTTGTGGTGCAAAGTCATAATCCTAAAGAAATTTTGGCACAATTGATGGTGCAACTAACTTTGATTGAAAAGATTAAGGCATTACAACGAAGTGATCCAAAGCTAGAGAAAATTAGGACAAAGGTGAAGGAGGGATTAAGACCTGAATTCATTATTCAATATGACATTCTTAGGTATGGAAACAGACTGTGTGTACCTAATGTACCGGACTTGAAAAAGGAGATTGTGGAAGAGGCTCACCGTTCCGATTATAGTATTCATCCTGGTAGCACCAAGGTGTATATAGATTTACGAGATATCTATTGGTGGGATAACATGAAAAGGGAGATTGCAGAATACGTGTCTCAATGCCTCATTTGTCAACAAGTGAAGATTGAGCACCAGAAACCTGCTGGATTACTTCAACCTCTTCCTATTCCAGAATGGAAGTGGGATAAAATTGTAATGGATTTTATTGTTGGATTGCCTAGATCAACTAGAGGAAATGATACCATATGGGTAGTTATTAGTAGACTAACTAAAAGTGCAC
This sequence comes from Asparagus setaceus, assembly GCA_012295165.1. Taxonomy (NCBI): domain Eukaryota; kingdom Viridiplantae; phylum Streptophyta; class Magnoliopsida; order Asparagales; family Asparagaceae; genus Asparagus; species Asparagus setaceus. The sequence goes on along the minus strand of CM022703.1, from coordinate 17,384,280 downwards.
ACTTTTTAGCCATCAAAATCACACATCCTCTAGATAAATTGGTGAAGCTATATCTGGATCAAATAGTTAGATTGCATGGAGTGCCTAGAGAAATTATGTCAGATAGAGATCGCCATTTTAGATCAGGATTCTGGCAAAGTCTACAAAATGCCTTAGGTACTAAAGTAAAGTTTACTTCGGCATTTCATCCTCAAACAGATGGGCAGACAGAGAGAACTATATAAACTTTGGAAGGCATGGTTAGGGCATGTATTTTGGACTCGAAGGGGAGTTGGGAAGATCATTTACCCTTAGTGAAGTTCTCATATAATAATAGTTATCAGGCCAGCATTGGTATGCCACCATATGAGGCTTTCTATGGTAGAAAATGTAGATCGCCCTTGTGTTAGGAAGAAGTTGGTGACCGAAAGTTACTTGGACCTGAACTTGTACAAGTCACAACAGAAAAGGTTAGGCTAATTAGAGAACGACTTAAGTCAGCTCAGAGTGGGCAAAAGAATTATGCAGATAAAAGAATAAGAAATTTGAAATTTCAAATAGGGGATCATGTATTCTTGAAAGTATCACCTACCAAGGGAGTAAGGAGATTTGGAAAGAAAGGTAAGTTGACTCCACGATTTATTGGGCCTTTTGAAATATTGGATCGAATTGGTAAAGTTGCCTACAGAGTGGCATTACCCTAGAATTGGCGAGTGTACATAATGTGTTCCATGTTTCGATGTTGAGAAAATATGTATCAGATCCAAGCCACATGATTGATTACACACCACTCCAAATTCAAGATGGCTTAACATATAATGAGTGCCCAGTTCAAATACTCGACAGGAAGGAGCAAATGTTGAAGTCAAGGAAGATTTCTTTAGTTAAAGTACTATGGCAGAAGCACTCGGAACAAGAAGCGACATGGGAGCATGAAGGGGAAATGATGGAAAAATATCCGTACTTGTTTCAAGACTAAGGTATGTCAAGTTTAGAGGACTAAACTTTTTTTAAGGGGGGAAGGAATTGCAATACCTAATCCATAATTATCTTGTTTATATTAATTAGCTTATTTTGAAATAAAATAATGACGGTGTGTTTTTGCAATAAATATTTGCAAATAGAAGTTTAGAAATTATGTTGCAATTAAGACTTTAACATGCACAAATATAAAAGCAAAGAGGGTGTTTATGCAAAATGTAATAACAAGCTTATTCTATAGATAAGCATGAGAATAAATATATATATTTATGGATAAACTTAAGAATGAAATATATATATTATGGATAAGCGTGCATAAGCTTATCCTATAGATAAGAATGAGAATAAAAATATATATATTCATGGATAAGTGTGCACAACCTTATCTTATGGATAAACCTAAGAATTAAATATATAATTTGTGGACAAGCGTGCACAAGCTTATCCTATGGATAAACATTAGAATAAAAAATATATAAATCTATGGATAAGCATGCACATGCTTATCCTATAGATAAGCATAAGATTAAAATAATAATATTATAAGTAGGATGCCTATAAATTGGGGATGAGACTTCATTTACAGGGCATGTTTAAAAATAATTCTAAAGTTAGAAGCACCGTTTGAAGGATCACGCAAAGACTAGGTTCTGTAAAAGACCGGTAAGTGGGGACATGTTCTTTAATTTATGTTATACTCATTTTCTTTTACATGGGAATTGCATCTTTCATTGTCATACAAGCATGAGTTTCGTATTAATGTTATTCTTTAAAGTTTTGTTATAATCACGGTAGTATAACATCGATTCTTGTTGCTATTTTCATATTGGACAATAATTTTGTTCGGTTTGCTATACATGAATAGAGATTTGGGTTAATGACATTGAGTCATGTTGAGATTTTATGTTGTGTTGGTAGTTCCCCAATGATCTACACCAAGAAATTAAGTCACAGGTCTATCAAGGTAGTAGGGTGTTATAATAGGCAGATCGTCGTTGTAGGCAGTACGGACCAGACAGATCGCCGTGATAGGCAGTTTGGTTGAGTTAAGGCGTAAAAGGCAGAGCACCGCGATAGGCAGCCTTTCTAGGCATATCGCCGTTGTAGGAAGTCTAGTTGTCAAGATAGGGTGTGACATTACTTAATTTCTATGCATAATTTCCTTGCTTTGACAAAGTTTACAAACATGTCATTTCAAATCAAGTTTTATATTCTTTTGATATGTATAGTTTTGTTAATATAAATTACTGAATATACACTGCTTACTGAGCACGTGGAAAGCTCACCCCATATATAAATAACATTTCAAAATGATATAAATGTACTTTTGATGATGTACAGTTAATGACAAATAGTATAATGTATCAATCAAGAAAGTAAGTTTAGAATATAATATTTTATGTTTGTGGACCATAAGTGTGAAAATAGTGCTTGTTGGAATATTGAACTTAGGCTTCGCAAGTCCTCAGCCAGAGGGGTTTGTGGCTGACTGTCGCGTGCCTTGGTTTTATTATCATTTTCAGTAATATTTTTATTGGTTTGGGGCGTGACATATAGGGCCATATCGGAAAAAGCGGGCCTGATTTGAGCTTTTTTAAAATAGCATTATGGGTTCGGGTATTACTTTGCAAACCCAACCCGACCTAACTTAAATGGCCATATTCCTAATATCTCTCGTTTAGGGCAAACTTTTGCCCCAAATCCATTGCGACCCAAACTCAAAATCCCTCTGTCTCCCAGCTTCGATTTCGACTTCAAATCCATCGATCATTTGAGGTTCTCTCTCTCCCCCTCTCCCTCTCTTTTTCAAGCGTAATTAGAGCTTCGACTGAAACTAGGGCTCCAAGGCTTAGACGACTCTCTTCGAGGCTTCAACGACTCCTCTCTCTCCCTTCTCCCCCTCTCAGTCTCTCTCTCTCTCTCATCCCTCTCTCTAATCAAACTTAGGTTTTAATTTAAGTTGTCTTCTTGAATTTGGAGATTAATAGCCTATCTCAACGTTGCATCTAGTGCATTTAAAAGAGTTGTTAGTTGAGATGTATTTCTTTTCATAATCTAGCTTCTGCGCTACTTTAAAGTTTAAATCTGTATGTTACTTTCATTTTATTTTCTTTTCATTGAGAGCAATGGCTTGTGGATGGATGATGTTGCTGTCTAATAAAATCATAAAAAGGTATGGTTCGTTTAAGTTGAGATATTGTTGGTTGCGAAATTGTTTTCTTCATGTTAGATATTTAGGTTAGAATGCAGAATTCATTAAGTATGCTTAGATTGCATTTAGAGCATAGATTATATATATGTTCACCATCCGATATGGCAACCCTATATTTAGACCATATCCCTTAACATATCCTTGATTTTCGTTATCTGACATGAATTTTAGTCGTCTGACATCCGACATTTAAAACCTTGAGTGCTGTAGAAATCAATTTTGAGCACATCATGACTTTTCAACCAAATCGATTGTATATACACCATCAAGCTAACATTTTTTCGGGAATTGCATCAGTATTGAAAGACAACTAAGAGACAAAAAGTTCCATCAAATAAGTAATCAAAATTTTAAAGTGTGGTGAACCTTACATGCACTAAATTAAGTTTATGCTGAATTTTGAGCCAGCAATTAAGGCAAAAGATGGATTTCCCATGAAACATAGAAGGCTGCTAAGTCATTATGGAAACTTACCCTATTAGCCAGGCAGTTAAGCTCTTGACATGGCAAAGAGGTGGGGAGCCATGCAAATTTCCTTAACTAGTGTGTGTGTGTATACTAGGTGGGATCACTGCACATGGTCATATATCTTAATTGTTTCTTTGGATTTATTTCTAACCAGGCAATTAAGCTCTTGACATGGCAAAAAGGTGGGGAGCCTTGCAAATTTCCTTAACTAGTGTGTGTATATATATATATATCAAGGTTACCGATAGCGAATAGCGTCGCGTAGCGTTGAGACACCGCTAAGGCTATTTGGGGCTATAGCGGTAAAAAACGCAAAGTCAAATAGCGCTTCAATTTAAATATGTATAAATATTTTTAAAAATTAAGAAAAATCTAAAAAAATCCGACAATGCATATTTGATAATTTATAGAGATCCTAAGCATGAAATAGATGTTTAACAATCACATAATATTAACAAAAGTACTATACAGAATGAAAGAGCGTATATGTTTATCAAAAGACCGTTATTTGTGCCATTCTTTCAACTTTCGAGTCTCTATAGAAAAATTCTAAATAATAAAAAACATTGATTAGTAGCAACATAATTGTATTAACTATTTGAAACCTGACATAAAAATAAAGTCTTAAAGTATAGATAAATGAGAACTATTTACCGCTATTTCGCGCTTTCGAGCACTTTGGCCAGTGAAAAGCGCTCACGAGCGCTATTGTTCGCCGCAATCAATGAAATCGTAGAGGTAGGCTCCACTACCGCTATTTGCACCACAATAGCGCCGCTATCGACCGCTATTTACAATAGTGATATATATATATATATATATACACACACACACACTAGGTGGGATCACTGCATGTGGTCAAATATCTTGATTGTTTCTTTGGATTTATTTCTTTAATATAACTGGGTTGCGAAATAATTTATGGTTATCATAAAATAACTTCCCCCGCAACCAATAAATATTACAATAAGTAGGTTTAGCAAAAATAAAAAATAGTTTATGGTATATGGTATGTATTAGAGAATCAAAAGAAAACATATTATCATGTTTCAATTCAACTAAACCATTATTGTTTCTCATGAATTATATGGTTTAAACACATAATTTGAAGGCTAAAATAGACTAACCAAATATATTATGAATCTATGATCTATAATTTCATCCGTAGTAAATCGTGATCGTAAGAAGAATAGGAAATCCACAAACCGTTGTTTTGAATGATGTACACCAAAGATTTCTTTAACATGAAACACATAAGTGACTTTCTAAATAGTTTCATCTCACAATGAGGTGTAGGGAATTTAAATTGTCCTCTCATGTTTGGCGTTATTATAAGTCATTTGTGTGCTCATGTTCATAAGAAAAGTGTATTATATACACAAAACATTATATAGTGATTTAGTACACAATATTATTCGTGATTGATTGAGAAAGACTTTTCACTTGGTTGATAACCTCCCTTAAATACTAACTTAACTTTGTTTTTAGCGGTATGTAACATTTTGCATTTAGTAATTCAAATATCATTACGTGTTTCAGATATGCAATATATAATGGGAAACGATTCAAGAATATAATATGTAAGTATAAAAAATCTATGGAAAAAGTATAAAAATTAAAAGTTTTAAATTATGTAATGGAACTTCACATCCAAATTATATAAAATTCATAAAATCTAAAAGAAACTATCGTGCATTAGAATGTATGAAAAGCTTTCCAATTACACATGAAAGAAATGATATATGAAGACCTTGGTCCATTCTGTTTGGCACAATTCAAAGAAATTATAAAGAAACTATTTTTACTTTTAAGGGTTTTTCTATTATGTGTCCATAAGGCATATGTTAAGAAGTATTAAATGCTTCCAATTACATAAATTATCATAGATAGATGTGTAAAGTTTAATGATTTTAACTTTTTATGAAAAATTGATAATTCTAGTCATCTACATGCAAAATTTTAATATATTTTAGGGTTTTAGATATTAGTCCCTTAAATCATATGTATTTTGATATTCATCCCTTAAATCTTCATATGATATTAGTCCTTCAAATACCATTAGAGCGCTGATAGTAGTCACTCTATTAACTTCTCCATTCAAAAGACTTAACTATTGCTAGATAATTGGTAACAAATGGATGGGTAATTACCAAATAACCATTTCTTTGAATTCCCCCAAAATCTAGTTGTTTTCCTCTTCCCCCTTCCACCACTTCCTCCTTTGCTCACATTTTCAATCTAATATCTCAATGAAGTTTGTTGATGGGTTGTAAGGGGTTTTCTTCATGAGGCTACAAGCTGAGACTGTGATCTCATTAAGGGTTTGTTGGGTGGTGTTTGAGGCGGCATAGTGAAAAATTAATTCCACAAGGGAGTTTAGGATCTCTGAGCATGAACATGTTGTTGTTGTTGATTGTGTTAGAGATAATGAATGAGTTTTTGTTGTTGTGGTTTGTGTAAAAATAAAAAAAATACAAAAAAAGATGAAGGAAGAGAAGAGTTTGATTTTAGAATTATGAAGATGATGAAGACGGGAAGAAACCATGGATGATGAGCTTGAGATGGGGTATTTTGAATTTCTAAATAGTACTCATTAGTTAAGAGCTTATTGCTCTTTTGATGAAAACATTTTGGGTTATATTCCTCTTCTTATTTGAAGAAGGTGAAAGTGGAAAGAAGTTGAGGTGGATAAATTGTTTAGAAATCAAGGGGATGAAAGAAAGAAGGCGAGGGTTGAAATAAGTTCGGGTTTCGGTTTGTGATTAAACCAGCTTTGAGGTTTTTAAGTAGGTATAAGTTAAATAAAAAATGAGTTTGGTTTATAATCAAAGGGGTATAATGGTCTATCCATCCAAAAAGTTAACGGAATTTTTCTAGAAAGTATAACACCAACTATTTACAGGGACTAATATCAACACTAATGACAGCAAAGGGAATAATATCAAATTATATAGATTTGAGGGACTAATATCAAATACATATGATGTAATAGACTAATATCTAAAATCCTCTATAATTTAATAAACATAAAAGCAAACAAATATTTTGTCCATGCTCGCACGGATGAGTCTTACATAGTGAATGTCTCAGAACCACCCACGCAACTATTCAATTTGAGAAAACCCCCTTAAATTTGGACATATTATAAATAACCCCACTACTTTGAAAATTGGAGAAACTCCCCTCAATTATGACATGTCTCACAACCCCCTCCAAATCTTTCACAACTTTCTCACGAAACCCACCGATGTTATTTCAAATGTAAAATGACTGAAATATCCTTTTGAAAATCAACCCATTCAGTTAGAAATCACCAATCGGTGAAAAAGATTTTGATTAATTTACAATATTTTTTCCCTCTTTCTCCTCTCTTTCTCTTATCCTAAAAAAATCGGAGTAATTTTTTAGATTGAGGCGTATTTTTGTCTTTTTTCAGTCACCTACTTACCACGTGTCATGCTAGACCTAACAATGTTACTTTCAGGGCGAAAGTGAAAAAAGTTCATGGGAGTTTCTCGAATTTTTAAACTTGAGGGGATCATCTACAAAATGCTCAAACCTGAAGGCGGATTCTCAGATTAAAATAGCTGAGAGGAGTTTTCTTAGACATACCTCTTATTTAATGAGGTTAAGTGAGAAAAGTTCAGGGGTTATCTCAAATTTTCATAGTTGAGAGAGTTATCTAATATATGCTCAAACTTGAGAGAGGTTTTCTCAAATTAAAATAGTTGAGGGAGTTTTTCCCAAATTGATCCATGATTTTATGTAGAGATTCTCTACATGAGTTTTTCTTTAATTTTTATATTTGAATATATGATTATTCAATTTTTTTAAATATGGATAGTTATAATCGATAAGGATTATAAAATATTTTATTAGTAGAATTTTCTAATTATTAATAATTTTAATTTGATGAGGATTCTTTGGTGAATATATTTTTATATTTAAATATATGATTATGAGATTTTTATTAAAATATGGATAGTTATAATCTAATAAGAATTACCAAATATTTAGATTTGAGGGTTAATTTCAAAGTACAAAAGATTCGGAGTACTAATATCGAAAAACCATCTAAATTTTAAACCATGATTTAGTCGCTTTAACTCAGATTTCATAGACTCATAGGGGTCTGTGAAGATTGCGTGGGTTTGCTCCCTACACAATAGTTCCATGTTCGAATACTCTTCTTGACTTTTTTGTAATAAAGTCCTGATTATGAAAAGCTCTCTCTTGGGCGTAGGGGTCCCTAACCAACTATTCCTGTTGTCAGAAAAATCTCAGATCTCACTGTCTTGTCATCATCTTCCTACAAAACTATTAGAATTTTCTAATTATGGATAATTTTACTTTAATGAGAATTCTTAGGTGAATATAAGATTTAGTGTCCACTTGTCATCTTTTGATAGAATAGAGAGACGTGCACTTATGATATGACATATGTTAGCTTTTGTGTCTTTATGATATGTCACATTTCAATTTTTGGTGTATTTGGAGGTTCCACCAATTTCTCTTTATATATAAAGGAGGAATCACTAAATTTGTACACATTCTTCTATAATATTGTTATACTTGAAACACATTCTTCTATAACCAATTTTGGTAGTTTAATTAGTTTTCTTTTAAATTATCAAGTTCGACTTTAAAGTAGGATATGAATGGAATTTCACAACTGAATTCTATTACTATTGTTACACTCGTGTTGGCGAATTGGGTCAATTGCAATTTATATTGAGTCGTTTGTAACTGAATGCTACTCCTATTAAAATTCTATAAATGAGGGGTGCACATGTAATAGGATTACAAGCTTTTCAAAATCCCTATTAGTTAAAAAGTTTACTTAAAATTTTTTAAGATTTCCTTTTTATAAGATAAATTCTAATTTATTTCAAAATCTACAAATCTTTTTACCAATGGTAACTTAGTAAATTTTAGGGTTTTTACATAAAAAACACCTTAACGTTTACTCAAATTGACGGTTACCACCTACTTTTTTTTTACGAAAACCACCTGAATTTGCTTACATGCTTTCAATGTCGCACCAATTTATGTTTTTTTTATAGTTACCACCTAAACTTTTTTTTTTGAGGTACAGTCACCACCTAAACTTTTATAGAGTAAGTATGATTTTCATAAAATAACAGGTGGTTCATGTCAATAGTTTATAAAGGTAAGGTGGTATGCATATTAATTTGTGTTTTGTAAAGGTGGTAACCATAAGAAATATAAAAGTATAGGTGATAAAGAGATATAAAAATTTAGGTGGTAACAATAAAAAAAATAGTTTGGTGTGACATTGAAAGCATGTAAGCAAATTCAGGTGGTTTTCGTAAAAAAAATAGGTGGTAACCGTCAATTTGAGTAAAAGTTAAGGTGTTTTTTATGTAAAAACCCTAAATTTTAACCCAAATCTCTTTCTCTAATATGCCAAATCTCCGCGTCCTTTCAAAATTCGGTATCTTATTTATATTGTATCCTTGTTTGAATTTTTTTAAAATTATTTTCTATTTTTATTAATAAAATATTAAATAAGTTAAGGATAAGAACGTAATATCTAAAAGATGAAGGGTAATATTGACTATGAAAAGCTTTTTCCAAACTCACTTTTAAAGGAGTATGATATATATATATATATACACACACACACACACAAAGAGACAACAAGAATCAATAAATTGAGGAGAATGAAGAAAATAAGAGCTAACATGAACTTCAAGAGAAGCCCAACTCGACAAGCCCAAAAGATCCCAAGTGAAGGCCAAGAGAAGCCTAAGAAAAATTGGAGCAAAAATGACAAAGATAGCTCATCGGTGAAGTGTTATAAAGTGTTTCAAGTGGAAGTGTGCAACATGATTTTGTTCTGATCCATCTATAAATCATAGAGGATTGTTCTTCTTTTAATTATGAATTCAACGAATCAAGTTTGAGTCAAATCGGAGTTGTAAAACTCAAGATGTGGCCGTTTTAGTGAACCAGTGGCAGAACTATAAATATCTTAAAATCTGTGCAGAATTTTCAAGCATTGCATCGTATGGCCGAAAATTGCTTCTTGGAGTCCAAGTTTGATTCGAGGGCTGATATTGGTTTATATAATCTATAAATAGAGGTAGAGAGTAAGGGTGAGAGGTGTGAAAAATTTTGTAAATCCTCTTTAGAGGATTGGAGGGTGTTATTTTGTACCTTCCAAATATTGTAAAACTTTAATTTTGCAATAAAAATAAAAATTCTTTTTAAAATTTCTTATATGAGTTTTAGTTTCTAAACTTTTCTTGCTTAATTAGGATTACATGTTAGTTTAAATTTAATTTCTTTTATTCATGTCTTGTCTTGCTTTATTTAATTTTCATGCTTGCTATTAGTTAGTTTATTTTCTTGCTTCATTAGTTTTAGGTAGTTTCATTTTTATGCTTAGATAGTTAGTTTATTTTTTGCTTTTTATAATTAGTTTCTTTTCTTGTTTTTTATTTATGTTTACTTTTATAATTAAATTAGGAATTAAAGCTAATGTGTGGCTAAATTTCTTAAGATAATTAGGATAAGAGGAAACTAGTATAACTTATTTATTAGAATTAGATTTGCTCTCTTTTATGCCTTAATTATTTATCTATCGATTAATAAATAAAAAATAATACTTGATAGAATATATATATAGAACGGGTGGTGAGCTGACAGTGCAAGAAATTTCCTGCGCTGTCGTCACGTGTCGGCATCTAATTTGTTGAAATCAATTAGGATCTTTATAGAGATATAGTACGGTTATTTAGATTTTATATGTAAATTACATTATGAGTGGACTTAAGTGTAAATTGTCTCCCAAATCCTTCTCCCCCTTCCTCATGCTCACGCATTTCTGTTAATCGAAGAATTCAACCCACCGAAAATCCAAGCTTTCCCCATCTCTAACAAATTTAAATCCTCTACAGTGAAACATGCAACAATGTCATTCTAACTGATTTAGGACTCATTAAATAGAAAACACTATATTGTTTATAATTTTCATGGACTCTTCTGTGTACTTCGAATCGGGTATTGGGTTTTGAAACTGATCAAAGAGAGTAATCGCCATGAAACCCAGCCATAGGCTCCAAATGCCATTGATGGGTTCAAGCTCATTTAATGTAGTCTCTTTAGAATTCTTCAATTGATTAACTATGAGGTGGGTTATCCAAAAATATAAAATTGATATTTCGAGGGGCAAGAGAGGGAAGAGCTCAGGTTTTGAGAGGGAAGAGCTTGGGTTTTGGGTTGGGGATTCTCGACAATGAAGAAAAATGCCAAAGGGGGAGAAAGATTTGAGAAACCATTTAAAAATAAGTCCACACTTGTTTTGATTTAACATATGAAATCTAAATACCCCTAATGTCTTTATAGAGATCCTGATTGATTTCGGTAAATCAAATGCATACAGGTGGTGACAGCGTAAGAAATTTCCTACAATGTCAGCTCACCTCCGTTTCTATATATATATATATATATATATATATATATATATATATATATATATATAAAGAGAGAAATGGGTATATGTAGTACCAAGCATAAACTCTATGATTGATAGTGAAGTGGTTCATTCTCATCCACTGACTTTAAGGAGGAACCACATTCACATGGGTTGGATAATTAAAGGGTGATCATTTTCAGAGTGAACCATATAAATGAGTGGATGGAAATGAGCCACCTCACTATCAAACACAAAGTTTGTTCTTGATACCAAGCATACTCATTTTTCTCTTATATATATATATATATATATATATATATATATATATATATATATATATATATATATATATATACATGAAATAATGTGTATGAAATGGCAATTCATTTTGTTAAATGACCTACCAAGAAATAGTCATATGATGAGGCACACCCTAACGCCTCGTTTGGTATGCGGGAATAAGTGGGAATAGAATGCAATTCCAACTTCTCATTCATGCTTATCAAACATGATGCGTTTTTTGATACTAGAAATGTCATTCCCACTTCTCATCAATTCCCACTTAATGTGGGAATTGCTATTCCCAATGAGTTATCAAGAAATTGATATTCCCACTTAAGTTAGAATAAAAATAATAAACTAAATTCCGGTTATACCCTTCTTAAAGATATTCCCACATAATTCTCTAATCGCACCCAAACATGAGAATGTGAATGAGCATTCCATTCCCACATCAATTCCATTTCATTCCTACCTTCATTTCATTCTTACTTAACTCTATTCCTATGTACCAAACGAGGCATAAAGTCACATCGAAAAGTGTGGGCCTCATCTCTTTATCTCTTGATAGTTCATTTTGCCAAATGAGCTACCACCTCACAACCATTAATCCCTTTTTATCCCTTAGATTTGATTTGAGATTCGTGTTGGCATGTGATAAATATCAAGACACACATTTCCTAGATAGCCTTGATGTGTATTATATGCCAACACGAATCTCAAAGCAGATCTAATGGATAAAAAGGTTGATAGATAAAGCGCTCAATCAACTTAAGTTAATTCTAGCTTTACTCCCTCCCTCCCTCTCTCCCTATATCTCCCCTTCGCTATACCAACATATAAAAACATAGTGAGGGCACAGTATTTTAGTGCAATGGAGGATAATTCATCCATTTCATTATTATTTTAAGGGCATAATGGTAATTTCAACGTAAAGTTTTTATCTCCACATTTAGATGCGTAATTCAAAGAAAAGAAAACCTTGCATGTGAAGATAAGGTGGTGAGAGAAAGCTCTTTCAATTTTAAAAAAAAAAAAACTTTTTCATATAGAACCCCAACATTTTAACTTATTAAGGTTAGACCCTTTATTCTTTATAACTCCTTGCTAGACTCTATAAACTCCATGAGAAAATAATCTTCATATTAGACCCGACTTTTTAATTAATTGAGATATGTTTTTTTTAAGTAGAAGTGGTAGCTAGCTACCCCGCATTTCATTAAAAAGCGTTTAACAAAACAGACCCAAACAAGTACAAACATTGCCTCATACAACAAAACAAAAACTGCCCCAAACTAATTGAGATTAAAACCTTTATTCCTTTATACTTTTATGAAACTCTGGGCATCGAAATTCAAAAGTAGCTCTTTATACAAGAATTAGGATAAATTATGTTTTAATATTTATTGCACATGCATTTGCATGTGCAATAATGATATATATATATATATAGGAAATAATAGATATGAGATGGTGGCTCATTTTGTTAAATGAGCTATCAAAAGATAGTCATGTGGTGATGCCCACATTGCTAGTCACATCACAATGTGTGGACCTCATCACTCTATCTCTTGATAGCTCATTTAGCAAAATGAACCGCCACCTCATACCCATCATTCCTATATATATATATATATATATATATATATATATATATATATATATATATATATATATATATACACACACACACACAATCGGGGACTACATTCACATTGGTTGAATAATTAAATGGTGATCATTTTCAAGTGGGGACCATTTGAATGAGTGGATGGGAATGAGTTACCTCACTACTAAGCATAAAATTTATGCTTGGTACCAAACATACCTATATATATATATATGAGATTAATGGGTATCATATGTCATGGAGGGGATTCTTCTCATATGTCATTATGTGGCACAATCTCCGCCATGTGAATAAAGTAGGAGAGAGAAAGCTTCATAATGGAGATTGTGCCACATCATTATATATGAGGAAATCCCCTCCATGACATATGATACCCATTAATCTATATATATATATATATATAAGAAAATGAGTATCATTGGTACCAAGGATAAACTTGATCCTTGGTGGTGAGGTGGCTCATTTTAATCCACTCATTTGGATAGTCCCCATTGAAAATGAGTGGTTGAAAATAATCTACCTCCTATCAAGGGCACCCACATTCCTCATATATATATATATATATATATATATATATATATATATATATATATATATATATATATATAATGAAGACAATAGATGAGTCAACAGGTTGCAACAACATCAGGTGGAGGCAAGGTTGAGATCAGAAAGTCCAAGTAGTTTAGGCGGCAATGGAAACCCTAGGTGTTGAGGCTAGTGACAAGCGAGAACAGATCTGGGAGTTTGTTGCGGATCTGGACTCAGACGAAGGCAAAAAACGAGGAGATTGGCAGGGATGAATCTATTGGCAGCGAGAAGATCTAGATCCAAGGCAAAAACGAAAAGGAGAAGATCCAATTGGAGGCGATTTAGGTCGCTGCTAGAGGAGATCTAATCAAAGGCGATTATGATGTCTAGATGCAATGATACCGGCCAGAGATAGCGGATGGGATGATCATCGCAGAACAAAGAATGGCTACCGCCATGCAGGAAGCAGAGGTCGAGGTCTCAGTAATAGAGACTGTGATAAGAGAAAAGGTTAGGATTAGGGCTTTGTGGATTCTATGGCAGAGATTAGTTTGATCTTAGGATGAAGGGCTTAGGAATTAGGATTGAATCATATTTCATAACACTTCTCTGATACCATGTTATGAAATACTCCAATAGATTATTAATTTGAGTAAGATATAGAGATACAACCGGATAATAACTCAATGCAGGTTCATACCCACTAACCCAACAACTAAACAATACTATATATATAGAGAGAGAGACACACACACTACTTATAAAAGAGAATATGGGTGTCAAAACTTTTGATTTCCCAAAATACCCTTCAAAGTTCATCTAACGATGCCCTTCAATAAATTAATTCATGACATAACCAATCCAATACTATAATATTAAATGTAAAGTATCATTATGATTGAAGATGGGTTCTCTACTTGAGAAACTATTTGTTTCAGTGAATTGGTGATGATTCAAATATTATCACCTTGAATTAACACAAAATATACAGAATTAATAATGAGCATGTTAATAAAGGATGAGACTAATTAAGGCATTCTTAAGAGAATAAATCTCTTCATCGCCCCCACTTACTCTCATCCTTCAATTCAAACTCCCTTCATCTTCTCATCTCATAGCCGAAAGAAACTTTCATCCATCTATAATTACCCCTCTCCCTTCTCCCTCTTACAAATCACTCCACTATCAAAATGTGGAAATGTCTCTCCTCCAAAGCTTCCCTTTTCTCCTCAGCCTCCCTCACTCCCTTCTCATCAAGGCTAATGACCTCCCCTATAAAAACCCAAATTCTCGCCAATCCCTCTTACCACCACCCTCAAGGACTGCAGCGTCGGCCTCGCAGACTGCTGGATCAGAATGATGTAGCCTGAATCGTGCTATGACGAGATCGCACTTTTCCTTGAAAATGATGTATCACACCTAGGCCTTGACTGCTACAGGATAGTGAACCATCACGCATCATTGCTGGATGTTAAGGCTCAACCCCCATCACATTTATGGATGTGGAAGAGAATGCCTTTGTGGATTTTATGACGCCAAGACGGCAGGGCAGCGGCGTCTTTGTTTGGACTGATGTCGGTATTTGGATGGAAGAATAATTAGAAGTTTAGTGGTTTATGATGAGGTTTTTTTGTTTATGAGAGATATGATTAGTAGTGTAGTGTTATTAATGAAATCTATTTTATTAGAACTGAAATACTATAATGAATAATTTAAGACAATTTTAATTCAAAGGCTTAAGAAGATGTTTGGTTGCCCGAAGGATTGCAAAGGCATTGCATGCAAGTGGAAGATTTTGTATCAATTGCATAATTTCACTGTTGTTGTTTACTATTGTCAATAAACACATTTGTCACATATGAATATAATTGTAATAGCTTTGAAGTGCAAAGGAGACTTTGCAATTTTTATAATTAACCCCTAACTGAAACCTGAATACTTTGAACTGAACATCTATAACTACATTTGCAAAGAAAAATTGTAATCTTCTAACACTAAATCTAAGCATCTGCATCAATAATGTTTGCAACAATAATAGTAACACTACAATTGCATATATGTTATAGTTATAGTGAACTAATTAACTCCTAAACAATCTAATCTTAAAAAAAATCAAGATCACAAAAACTGAAGGAAGCTACTCTTACATAAAATATACTTTGTTTTCTATCATTATATTTCATTCGTGAGGTAACAAATAAAGTTCCGGTGTTAATATAATAAATCCAACAAAATTCAAGGGGTTTATATGAAATTAACCCTTAGTTTAATTTATATGGAAAGTTTGTTTGCACTTAATCTGAATATTGAATGCTAAATTAAATTCTAAATAAGACTAATATATATAAATTATATTTTAATGCTGATTGTTGAAATATTTTAAAAATTTTGTAATGAATTAGTTTTAAGGAAATTTTTTTAAAAACCCTATAAATTTGGCGATTATGACATAACGCTTGTAAACTTTAAAAATGTCACGTAATCCCCTTAAGTTTAGGGTGTTTCGAAAAACTCACCAAAATTTTTTAATGTTTTAACTAACCCCCAAAAAAAACGTTATTAGATGAACTACCATTTTCAAATTAAAACTTTAATTATCAAATTAAAATAAATTTATAAGCATGGGGACTTTGGTCAAACTTGGAATAAACTTAAATGGGTTTTGTGAAATTTTCTTTTAAATTATTAAAAAAAACATGAATGAATTTTTTTTTCCCCATTAGAGCCACTTTGATCAATTGGACAGATGTCATTTTCGCATGCATAGCAAGTTATAATGGTTTTAGTAAGGGGAGCTATCGACAAAACATAAATGTGATATTTCAAAATTCTAGGGGTTATCTCAAAGAAGATTAAACTTAAGAGGGTTGTGAAATTTACCCTTATATTAACCATCTGAATACATGTATCGACATATCAAACCTTTTACAAGACTATTTGTTGAAATTAAAATTTAAAATTTGTATCAAATAGATTAAAAGTCTGTGTATAAATTAAACTATTGTTATGAACAAAGTCTAGATTTAATAATTAAATTTAGAACAAATTGTATATGTTAAATATTTAGAATTTTTATAAAAGGAATGACAACTATATTATAATATAATTTTGGAAATTTGATATTTTTATGATTTAAACTCTAAGAAATTTAAGGGACAAAATTGAATGAAAATAAAGGAGTAGAAACTATTGTATATAAAGGGATAATATTTAATTTTAAAATCTAAATATGATCAACTTTGTCACAAAAGTCATTTAGCTATTTGAGCAGCTTTAGAAAGTAAAATTTCAACGAAACGAAAAGAATGTAACTCCAAGATAAAATTATATATTTAAATGATTGAAAACTCAATAATTAAATATGTTGCCTTAACTTAAGAACCATTTGTGTAAACACTCAAAACTTCTTCCTGAATCTTTTACTTTAAATCCTTTTTTTACGCCACTCCCTTTTTTTCCCTAAGAAACAAATATAGAATATAAAATAAGTACGCCCACGTGCAAGGCAGGTGCACTATGTATGTACGTATCTATGTATGTGTGTGTATTTATGTATATGTATGTATGTATATACACACACACATACATACAAAGAGAGAGAGACTCTTCTCCTCCTAGGAGAGGGAATCTCCTAACTTTTTAGCCATTAGATCTCTACACCCATGCTTTTAGATTAGTTCTAATAAATAGGAGATAATTCGTATAGCACATGAAATCTTTAAATATCTCATTTAGTTTCTCTTTCTTCCTTAAATCTCTCTCTTAATTCATTCCAAATTAACGTCTTATGGGTCTAACTATTTATCTCCGTTCATATTCATCGCCATGTCTTCTTTCTTTCTTTTTCTTTTTTTTTTTTGGTAAAAATAAAAAAAGAAAACTGAAATTAACAACCCTCATCCATTCACTGGTCATTTTTTTCATTTACTTTGTTGAATAATAAGGAATGTTTTAGAAAGCACTAGGCGTTTCTAGGAGCCAAACCTAGGGCCAAGCGCGCAGGGGCCTAGGCGGACGCTTAAGCGGCACATAGGTGTTTTTAGCATCGAGAGAGGAAGGATCGTTTTCGAAGATTCAAATCACATCCTCACTGTTTACTTGAGTTTGACTGGGACATAGAGTTTTGATCTCTGGTACATTTTAACCTGGATAACTCTCTTCAACCACTATTATGCTTAAGCGAGTTATATACCTCTTTCTAACACCATATAGTCCTCGTAAACAGCCCGTTCTCCCCTAGGAGCTCCCAAGACTTAGACGGCTGCGGCTAATTTCGCTTAAGCAACACCAGGCTAGCCAAACCGCTTTTTAAAACAATGATAATAAGAGAGAATACTAAAATGGGTTGTTTTTTTTCCTTAGATAAAACATCGGAAAGAAAATTAGTTAAAGTTGCTTCAAATTTTCATTTCTCTTTTCGAAAAAGAGAGAGAGAGAGAGAGAGAGAGAGAGAGAGAGAGAGAGCAAGAGCTGGGAAGGGTGAAATAGATAACTAAAGGCAAAAAGATTTAAATTAGGGATTAATCATGTATTCTGATTTTAAACTTGATGACTTAGTGTCAGTTCCTCAAATTAATATTTTTTTCTTTTCGCCTTCTAATTTTCTGAGAAAAAAAGAGACGGGTGATAGTCCGATAGAAATATAATCGAGAAGAAAATTAATTAACTTCCTCTATAAGTCTGTTTTTCTCTCGAAAGTAAATAAAAATAAAAAAGCAGATAAGATTAAGATAGATATAAAATTAATTTGGAATGAATTAGAAGAAGATTTAAGGAGGAGAGAGATATTTAAGGATTTTGTGTAATCTACAAATTATCTCCTATTTATTACAACTAATCTAAAACATGAGTGATCCAATGGCTAAAAAGTTAGAGATTCCCTTTCCTCCTAGGAGGAGAATAGTCTATATCATATATATATATATATATATATATATATATATATATATATATATAGAGAGAGAGAGAGAGAGAGAGGAATATGGGTATGCTTGGTAGTGACGTGGCTCATTCCCATCCACTCACTTAAAAGGGGGAGACCACATTCACATGGGTGCGCATGGATTGATCGGTCCGTATCGTTCGATGAATAGTGAATCAATAATTGAATTTTTTAATAAATAAATAGGACTTAAGATTAAGATGCTCCGGAATGGAAATGAGGGAATGTCCACAATACCTGGATTTAGTCAGATACAATTTGAGAGGTTTTGTAGGTTCATGGATAATTAAAAGGTGATTATTTTCAAGTGGGGACCATTTGAATGAGTGGATTAGAATGAGCCACCTCATTACCAAGTACGAAGTTTGTGCTTGGTACCAAGCATACCCTTTTTTTCTATACACACACACGTGTCACAAACACAACACAGGTGTGTGTTTGGGGGGGGGATACAATATTCATATGGCTATTAGTTAATGATTGCCCGGAAAAGAAAGTGCAAACTCAGACTAGAAGAACTAATTACAGGTAATGAAAAAGTTCTGTAACTTACACGGTCCACAGTTCGTTGGTCCCAAGCATAAGACCATATAGCAGCACAAACCCAGTACCCAGCATGAGGGTTAGCTTCACAAACTTCAGGAGAGCCACCAGCCACAGTTGCCCAAGAACCAGTAACAGCTCCATCAATGTCACCACATTCGAGGATAAGATTGTCATGGACATGAAAATTCAACTTCAAACTGTTCGCACCAGGCAAGGTAAAGATTGAAGCATCTCCAAAAACATCTTTCTGCCTTTCAAGAAATGTCTCCCAGAAACTAAAGCTTGGATATAGCCTCTTTATACACAATATATGAAATAATGTAGTTTGATTAGAAAGAAAAATCTGCTAGGAACAAAAGAGAAAAACATATTGAAATAGTTAATGCAAATTCGATGAAGAATGCAAGCATACCTCGATAAGAGAAATTCGCTCCAAGACTTTCCACTCATGAGGTCTCAGGTTTTCATTCTTATTCATTTCCTCAGTAATTTGTTTCCGAAGTGACCTTCTCACCGTACTGAACAACAATTCCCTAAGGATAACTTCAACATCTTCTCCAAGTTTCAACAGGGTCTCCACAGCTAGTCCACTTTCCCCCTGTCAATCACAATGTGTTAGCTATCATAACCATGAAAAGAACCTTTCCCAGCAGCTCGAGTTATCTCAGAGAAGGGAAAAAATGGAGTCAGCATCATTGAAAGTTGGACCACATATACCTTTAGAAACAGGTCATAAGCAATTGCTCTCCCAATCTCACTAATTTCACTGAAAGTATCATGAGAATCTTCCCTAGAGACTAGTTCTTTCCGCTGCAGAAGGTGCAATTGAAGAACCGCCAATGGGAGATGACCTGAGTCTAAGGCATCTTTCACCATTGCTTTTACGTCAATGTTATCTATTGCCCAACGTGCAATCATAATACTGGGGTTTTCCATCGAAACTATTCTATTCTGCGCAATACCTGCCTCAGGAAACTCATTCAAGTTTACCTCACCAACAGCAGATGCTAGCGGCGATAATGCAAGATTTTTGGAGTTATCAAATGCCACTTCAGTAGCTGTCAAGGATAAGTTAGCCCGAGCTTCTGAGGTATTTAGCAGCCTATGTGAAACAGCATCAATGGAAGCACTTGGAAGGAGTGAATCATCTTGCGACACATCTATATCTGTCACACTTGCTGCATCCATACCTCCTGCCATCTATAAAAAGAAAAAAGATTTAACATATCAATAAGATGTTCAAATATGTTCATGGTTATAGTTGATGATAAATCAGCCATCATACCGATTTACCCAGCTTACGACTTTTCAAACTCAGCTGGGCTTGGATATTTCTAATAACCTCCAAGAATCGAGCCATCTCGGATAGTCTCCTTGAGTTGCCAATTTCATCAAAACTATTCTTTCTCCCAAGTGGCTTTGCATAAGATATCTGTAACTCCTTAACATCATATAGGAATTTTTCTTTTCTATGCTCTGCTAATCCATATCTTCGAACCATTTTTGTTGCAAAGGAGGCAGCAAGAGCCAGCAGCCTGTATTCAGAGTCTACATGAGAACACATACATATTACATAAAGCAGCACAGATGCGCAGTCAACATAATCATGATTCTGACAGCATTCTTATGTCAATAAAGGCTAAAGATTTATAAAAGTTACCCTATATTTAGACACCACAAAATGGCCAACGTGAGGTGTATGCAAAAACATAAACAATTTGAACATAAATTAATGATAGAGCGTTGTGATTCTTATATAGGCTTAAGAGCAAACCTGCAGTCGGTGCTTTACCCATCAATCGCAATGATGAAGGTATGAACATCAAGAGGCAGGCGCCTCCAAAATGAAATGGTGTGAAACATTCAGACAGCAATGGTGCTGCCTTTCCAGGAGAAACGTTGGTCTCGATGCAAGTTGCCAGAGTTATAGGAGATATTCTCAGGTCAAAGCACTCAAAAATAAAGACTTAAAAGAAAGAAGAAACAATAGGCAGGGCATCATCATCATCAAAATCAAAGGGTCAAGCATGGAATAATAACGAAGAAGACAACTATCACTGAAGTTATCATCACTAAAGTAAGAGCTAGACATTCCTAAGAATGATTATTCAACAGCCAAAGGAAATTTTGAGCGCATAAAAGATTGAGAAAGAGAGAATTGAAAACACTTAGCTTCTATTTCATATATGACAGCCAGAAATAATTAGCCTCATTTAGTTTTATCTTAGCATGACATGCATCATTGACTGTTTACAACTATATTCTTTTTGGCTTAAGCATAAGTCAGGGAGAAGATACGTGAGGGTTTGAACTACACATATTGACAGTTTTTCTATAAAAGAAAATGAAGTGGAAAGAAACACATTAGGAGGGTATTGGATTAGCACATTTACAATAGTGGTGAGTGGTGTACTGATTTTTATAATAGAGAAGTAGTCCTCAAAGAAAGAATCCTTTGTCTGTGTTCTTTCTTTCTTTTTTTTTAAAGAAAAAAACTATTTCCTCGAAAAAAGAAAGAACCCCTAAGTACATATTGCTACAAACACTTATTATACATTTATCCTACAAGAAGTGTCTATAGTAACCACATGCATAAATTCATGTAGCCATGTATGCATGTAAATGTGTATAAATACACGTTGAACACAAGCTCTCTCTTGAGAGGATCATAACATTTTAATTCATGAACAATTGGATTATTAAAACAAATGACAAAGCATCTTGTACAAAGAGGCCATACCTAGATGCCAAAGCCACTTCACTGTCACTTGCAGCTTTACAGAAAATCCGATAAATAGAGGTAAACAGCAAGTGCAATATGCCTTCTTCAGCCAGATTCACATCCACAAGCATATCCAAAGATCTGTTTATCCATTCGGAAAGCAATGTCAGAGGAAAGAAAGATCAGACAAGTTGAAACTTCTAGGTTATCTAGGAAAGTGGTGGACCTTGGTATGAAATTCAATTTTGACCAAAGGACAAAAAGAACCCATTGTAACCTAGAAATTTAGTGTCATTGTCGTGGAAACAAAAATATCAATAACAAGCCAGCATTTTAATTATTCAACTACACAAATTTTCAATAAATTATATGGAATACGGTACAAAGATTGCAGAAGAGAAAGTACAAGATGAACTTGTTAGTAAAACTATAGTGTACGGATGCCAATTGCATATTGAATTACTGATACACATACAGGTAGACTGATAGGGTATGTTTGAACTTTGAACTCCCAGCAACTTTTGACAAGAACAGATCCACATGTCCAATCATATATCTGATCGATACTATTTAACAGGAATTTAGATATAAAAGATAGGGTTAATTAAGGATAGACCACCAGTAGTATCATTGTTTGGAACTCACTATCCCTCTAGTTTTCTTTTTTTTTTTCAGACGGACCCCTTACTGAAAGTTTTTTGACTCTTTTACCCTGAGGGGGGTATCTTTGACGTTTTAAGTCTCTCTCTCAGGTAAAAGAATCAAAAAGATTTCATTGGGGTTTATCTGTAAAAATAAAGCTAGAGTCGTAAGTTCATAACAGCACTGTTGTAAATAGCGATAAATAGCCCCGCAATAGCGGCGCTAATAGCGTTAGCGGTCCTTTCCCGCGACGCTATTGCCCGCTGTCGGTGACATTGCGAAATATGCGCTTCCGCCGTAAAGCGCCAATAGCGCCATAGCGGTGAATAGTGGGCGATTGCGAGCAAAATCCGCTTTTTGACCTCTATTTAAAAGCGGTTTGAGGTTTATTTTTTTAAAATTAAACTCGACCTGCAACAATTGCATCCCACTGCTTCCCGCGATTTCTTGACCGTTATTTAAAAGCAATTTGAGGTTTATTTTTTAAATTAAACCCGACCAGAATCCATCGTGATCCCACCGCCTCGCGATTTCCGTACTCTCGCCACCTCCCATAGCCTCCGGCACCTCCTCAAGACTTCCTCTCACCTCCTCTCGCGATGAGCTCCTCCCATCAGAGTCCTCTCACCGCCACCATCTTCTCGAAAACGATGACTCTTTGACTTCTCCTCCAGCCGTCTTCGGTATTATGTGAAGGTTACATGTCTATTTTATATTTAGGATCTCTTTAAATCATCAAATATGCACTTTTAGATTTTCGAGATTTTTCTTTAATTTTTTTTTAAAAAATATTTATACATATTTAAATTAGACCGCTATTTCACTTTGCGCTTTTTACCGCTATTTTGACGCAATAGCCCCAAATAGCCTTAGCGATGCCTCACCGCTACGCGACGCTATCCGCTATCGATAACCTTGCATAACAGCAATACGACAAGGGGTCTATGTGCAATTAACCCTAATATATATGATAATAACCTGTCCGGATAACTCGGCTAAAAGCAAACAATAACCAGATGGTTTAAAAGAAATGAACAATAACCAGATGGCTTTAAAAAAAAAAGAAATTCATATTTCGCAGCCAGGTCTATTTATTTTTCTCTAATTTCTAAAAGTGTTCTGCTTGATATCTAATACCACAATAGAGAACTTCATTTTGAACAGAGTTACCTTGAGGGATAATTCATAATTACCTAATGTCTAAATGCATAAAACTTTGCTTCAGACAGTTTGTGATGAACAAGAGTAGTCTTAGTAGAAACATTTTAATCCAGTTTCAAAAATTTTAATGCTTTTTTGATCAAAACCTGTGGTAGAAACACCATGATAGACAAGCTGGCATAAGAGGCTGTTATATTCATGAAATACACGCTCATATTGATTCTTATTCACTTATACCAAATCCAATTTAACCATAACCCGTCAAACATTTCATACTTAAATAGTCAGCCCCCAAACCATTAACCCCAAATTGTTAGCGGGTGCCTTACAAATCTGCCCTCCAATTATCTTTTATTTGATTTTGGATGGCATAGGGGTACCTTTCTGAAATATTAAAGATTTAAGGATATATATTCAAAGATTATTAGAAATATTAGCGTAATTAATGCAGTATTCCCATTTTATCCTGCAACAGCAATGCAGAGCCAAATTTCTAAAAGCCCTATAAATAGAGGGGTTAATCCACAAGAAAGATCATTTGAGGGGCATCTAGGGGCATCTCCCTAAAAATGAAAAAACTGGGGTATATATCTGGAACCCTAGATAGTTTTTATTAGAATATGGCTTTCTTACTGTATCACAGAGGAATAAAAGCTACAAGAAAGAAAGATGCTGGATAAGAATCTCACTTCTCTATTTCATCAGCTTTTAAATAGTGTAGTGCCAATTGCATGCGACGGACCCGAGCCATTCTCAAGTCCCATCCTGCAATGACATTAATAGGCATCAGCAATCTAAGAAATATGTCATGATAAAGTGACACAAGATAAAAGTGTGGCGTCCTCAAAAAGTTGAACAGCCCATTACATTCTTGCACTAGCCGGACAGGTGCGCATACACAATCAAGACAGTATAAAAGGCGGGGTAAATCCACTGCTACATCATTCTAAAGAGAGAATGTGTTGCAATCAACCTCAAGTGCACAAGTTATTTCAGAGATCAATCCAACTGCATACCATTGCATTACATGGTGGTCCAAAGTAGTTCATATCATACTACAAACCTAAAACTAAAAGAACACTCTTACGCAAATCAATATTCAGATATCAAAAATAAATGTGAAATTCAATGCTCTCTTGCACCACAAAGAAATCACTTAACATGGGCAGATGTCATATAGAAGTATAAAAGAAAGTTTCATTTCAGACAAAAAGAAAGACCCAACCGATTGGACTTAAATTATATTTCACTAATTTCATGATTACTAATCAAATTAAGAAAAGTACTCTTTGAAGTTGAAGCGTTGGAGATTATCTTAGCATGATGTGTGCCACATAACCTAAGCATTGATATTCTTTAAATTATATGCCCATTTTAATCTTTCTAACAGCTTTCCTGCAATTCATAAGTGGTTAAACAATTAAAAACTTAAAACCAAACTAAAATTTCACTGTTGAACAAGATAACAGGTGTACGTTATACTTATTAACTTTATTGTTCTTTTAAATTCTTAATAAAAATCGTAGTTGAATAATGTATTTAGTATTTTCTCATGTAAGTAACAATCCTAATCAGAAGCATTTATTATCGATTTGTATTCTCAACTTTCTTTTCACAAAGTAAATGCTACCATCCACCTGCTGTAGGTCTCAATTTTTCTAGTAATAATTCTTATTCCGGATTGCTTATTTTCCCACTATTACTACATCTCAATCCTTCTCAATTCATCATCTTTCCTTAGTCCCTTCTACAATCTTCTCTTCCCTCCATAGCACTATCATGTCTCGTTCCCTACCTCGTATTTTCACATTTCCTATTTCGCTATTATCAGTCCCTAATTCACTCCTTTCTTTTTTTTCTTTCAAGAAACTTTAAGCAACTTATATAGTGTTTGAATTATGGGGTGGACGGGATTGGAGATACTCTGTACTCGTAATATATGATCCCTGATACATTAGGTAGACCAATTATCGATCACATAAGCATTTAGGAAATTCTACAGTACAAGTGACCGCATTAAACCTTGAACCTTTTCTTTGAACTCAAATGTTAAAGTGTAGTTAAACCGAATATGTTTTTTCTTGTCTCCCTTCTTCCACATGGTCCACCCTTTTTCTTCCCAAGTTCCCAACCTTGCCCTTTAGCTTGTCCAGTCAGTCGCTCACTACCCATTTGGATACCCATGAACTCACAACAGACCAGTTCATACAATACAGGTGGTAATGGAGACAATCGGAGAACTTTAGATATCTAGGTTGGATGAAGGCCAAATATTGGCTTTCTGCGCATCTGGAGATAACGGCGATATATTACATTGTCAGTCCACATAAATATACGAGGATTAAATGGTCTCAAGAGTAAAAACTTATGATCTTTTATGAACGTCCAACACATTTTAGATTTTCCATCTGAAACCTAGAAAGGCCTATGTTACTTTCCCTTGTATGCTGTGGTTCGTGGTACAAGCGCATGTAAAGAGTACGCTCTAGTTGGAGCATACAGGGTTCATTAGTTGGAGCGATACACCGTGTGAAGGAAGTAGGCTTAATCAGATTGCTCGGGATAAAGGTATATGTGGCGAGCATTATCCAGGGAAGACTAGATAATTATGCATGTGTTGTCTGTATGCATGTTGATAAAGAAAAGACTTAAATATACTCTAATTATCAAAATTCAAACTTAAAACTTTAAAGACAATATAAGCCAAAAAAAGTCACAAATCAATTTATTTAACAATGGGCTAAATACTAAAAGTGAGTACAGCAAAGAGCTTACTGAATCAATAAATTTTAGTTATCTTCTTTTAGTTCTAGGCTGTCGGCTATCCGGATAAGCAATGCACCGCAAATTGGATGTATGGATTGGAATAACAGTTCCACGCGTCCAAGGGGAACAGTGTATTAGGTAACAATCTCATAAAGTAGCACCCAAGAAAAAATTTATCATGACAACTAAAGAATTTCTATTTAATTGAGATACGGCATAGGAATGTTAATTAAAAGATTCAACCAAATAAATACTTGCAAGAACAGTTAACATTTCTTCAGCATTTTTTCACATCTTTACTACATCAATTGAGTAGGTTACAGATATCAAGCAAATCAATCAATAAATCATGGTATTGTGCATAATTAATGGTTCATATTTCCCAAAAATGTTTGCAATAAGAAAGCATAACAAAAGTAGAGGCAGATTAGCTGATCAGAAGACACGGCACCAGGCTTTGCAGCATCTATAGGACGAGTCAACTTCATCCAAAAAATTTCAGATTCATATCAGAATTACCAAGTTTCAAGATTGATAAATACCCTTACTCTGGTAGCATGCAAAATATGATCAGGTCTCCGCCAAAACAATGACAGTTGTATGAATAAGAGAAGAACAAGCAGAAAACAAAAAATATATAACATTTAAAAGGGAAAGCCAAATACGCAAAATTGGAAGCAAACAAACAGGGATCCAATCAACCCTCACCATTCTCCAAAGAAATTCGTTCAGCTTCATCAGGGCCTTCGTATAAAAGAGTTCTGTCCAAAACCTCTATTTGCCAAGGCCTTCCCAGCTCTTTAATTTCATCTATAGCCAAAGAAGTTTTAATCTGACTTTTGCTACCTGCAATAAAAGTTGGTTGCCAGTATCTGGTGAATTCTGCAGGAAGAATACTGGATGAAATCGAAACTGATGGGAGAATGACAGAGAGGCCATCTTCGGTCACTAAATACAAGCAGCCTTGAAAAGAGAATCCAATTGATTCCCCAGAGAAAGTAACTTCTTGGGTGGAAGAAAAGCTTTTAGACGAGCAGTATGTATCCAGATCTATATCATCAAGGACTGGTGAAACCACATGTAAACTAGTGTGCACGATTTTATGTACCTTTTGTTGTTTCATATTGAGACTTCTAACAACTCGAGTGATTCCAATGGGTGAAAAGCAAATACAATCCTCTTTATTAAATCTGTCCAAAGGAAGGAAAACTTTGCGCAAAGGAGTTGATGTGATCTCAGATTCAGGAGTGAATACTTTCCTACCATTTATCTGAGAAGTAGAAAAACCACTTGAATAGGTACATGATTCGGTTTCTTTACCATCAGTATGGTGGTGTCTTTTCCTGAATTTATGGATTTCTTTACCATCAGTATGGTGATGTCTTTTCCTAAATTTAGTAACACCTGAGTGATTTTTATTTGAAAACCCTTCGGTTGACAGATCCGAAAGAATTTTCGCGCAACCTATTTCACAATCAGCAACCTTCCAACTTGCCAACATGCCAGTATCAGAGTATTTATAGGAATGAACAAAATTTTCAAATGTAGCACACTTTTTTGAGACATATTCAGCAGCCCTGATTACATAGACAACTCCATGATCATCAACAACAGCAAGGAGGAAAGAATGTGAAATCACCATCAACCTTCTGAAAGTTCTAGCACATACAATCTCATCACCACATGTTTCTCTTCCACTAACTTCAATTTTTTCATCAACTTCTTGACTGAACTTTGATTTTGTGGAAGCTAAATCTCTATTTACAGGCGGCTCTGATTGACTTAACCTAAAACAAGCACTTCTCTCCAGTCCACAGCTTTTCAAAACATCAAAATGGGTAACAAGGCCACCAGACAGAACATTTCGGATACAGATTAGCCCTGAGGTGTTAAGACAGACAAGAAAGTCATCGGAAAACTGGAAATCTGCCCATTCTAAACTTGGAAACGAACTGGGATACTGATCCTGGAGGTCTGCAGAACAAACCCACTGCAAACCCCACTGATTCAGCATCATAACAACCACAAAAACCTTGCCAGTATTTCTTACATGGAATTCACTATTCTTGTCAGATCCATCTTCTAGGAAATTCAATACAAAACCAATCAATCGATGTGAGGAGTTGTTAAACACCCTCGAACAACTATAAATAATATCTCCACCAGCCTTTATTGAACCTTTAGATGACCTATCAGAAAGAGATGCATCACCCACTTGTCCAACAACAATTCCATCACTTAAATTC
This sequence comes from Asparagus setaceus, assembly GCA_012295165.1. NCBI lineage: Eukaryota > Viridiplantae > Streptophyta > Magnoliopsida > Asparagales > Asparagaceae > Asparagus > Asparagus setaceus. The sequence continues at coordinate 17,355,734 of CM022703.1, read as the reverse complement.
TCCTTTTCATCATATAAAGAAGTAGAAGAAGAAAAGAACTCTAGGAATTTTGAAGTATTGTCACCAATGTCGAATGAGAAAACATCTGCAGAAAGAGGAATTGACGACTTTGCAGGGAACCTAGCTGAATATTTACCATTAGACACAACGGTATCCAGCTCCGTATGGAAAGTCCGGAACCAATTTTTTGGTAAAATATTTCTACCAGATGAACCACCATCATCAACTGCATCGCAGACATTTACAGTTCCAGATGTTTCAATAATCTTGGGTTCGTTTGAGCTTTCACTAATGCTTGAATGTGAGAACTTCGACTTCGTCACTGAGTTATTAGTAGGTCCCCATTCCACCCACTTACCATCCACAGAGTCACCTTCTGGTACTGATTGAAACACTTCATTTCTATGATGATAACGAAAAGCATGAACTATAATTCCATTATCGCCGGATACAACGAGAAATTCTTTAAAAACTGAATCCTCAAACTGATTATACACATCTCCACAATGTCCCCAAGCCAATGACTTCACACCAGAGATCACAGGAGAATATTGAGATGAGGAAGAGCTGCCTTGATTTGGAAAATGAAGATTTTTTACAGGAACACCAGCTTTTGTACTGCATCGAGCACTACCAATAGATTCTGACCTGCATGTGCTCGATGGTTCTGGAGAATTTGGTTCATGAAGATTTTCAGAAGAGGACTTACCTGAGGCATCTTTGTTTATCAATAGAGGAAGAGTGTTTTCTTAAATGTGCGATATTACAAAGAATAACAGATGCAACAGAAAAGAAAAACTAAAGAAGTCTCATAATTACCAAAAGTCAGAGGAAGTAACAGCGCTTCACACTCATACGAAAGCAGCAGCAGCAGCTCTCTAGTTGGGGACAGAGAAGCTAGACAATATTTTGATGGTTCAAGTTGAGACTCCAAGTGGCCCCATTTTTGCAATTGCAAGATGGCAGGACCGTCTCCAACTCCACCACAAGAAGACATAAGATATTTATTTCACCTGATAAAAGACAGTTTGAGGTGGAGGACAAAACATGTAGGCATAATGAAGGAAAAAAACAGAATCAGTAAACTGCAACCACAATACAGCTGCGCCCTCAGATCAAGAAAGTGAAAAATTAACAATGGAAAATGCATCCAGATCCAAAAACAATTCTCTGCAACGTGAAGGTCTGAAAAATGAACCCCCCATAAAATTGAATTGTTTAAGACATATACAGTTGTTTGTATAGTATTATACTTGAAAGCAAAATGTTGTAGTTGTTTAAAAATGAGAGATATTCCCTCAAGGATAGATAATATCAAACGTGTGCCAATTTTGGGTTTAGAAGAAAACAATTCAAATTTCATATCTGGACACATTCTTAAATTCCATGGGTACAAAAAACTTTGGGTATAAACCTAGTTTTCTGATTAACAAATATTTGGTGTTATCCTTACCTCAAATCATGCTTCTCGACACGCTCAAATCAGCATGTCGGCAAAAGCACAACTGAACTGCATTATCTTCCTTGATGCTTATCTATAATGATCACAGGAATCACAACGATTATCAGCAATGCCCTCAACAATAAGAAAGTAGTGTAGAATCATAAAGAAGAGGTAGACTGACGCTTATAACTGATCTAACTCAAACAATATTCCAAAATTTTTATTGCACATCAGAAAAACAATTATATTATGGGGTGGCATTAATTGCAAACTAACTTTGGATACAGTTTAGTTTATAATAATAACGATGATCACCATGATAACAAAAGACAACCATAGTTCATTTACTTCTAAGGTAAATATAAAAGTTTTCCATAATAGAAATCAGTAACTTGTACATAATCCTGCCTGTTGGAATTTCAAGACAAAGGACACCGCGAAAGCACCCAGCCCCTCAGCCCCTAGCCCAAAAACAAAAGTGTCTCGCATGTGCCCACAATGCCTAAATAGAATAATGTAGAGACTTGTTATCTTGAATGATCACTTTCTACTTGGTAGTTTTATTAGAAACCTACCTTCTCCCATGTTTATTCCCCATATCTCCCCTACCCAACCCTAACCCCAACCCCAACCCTAACCCCACCCCAACACCCAAAGAAAAATCTCCCAACACTGGCGCCTCGTTGTTACACGGGAATCGGTGGGGATTGAATGCTCATTACCACTTCTCATTCATGTGTACTAAACACAACATCTTTGTATAAGCTAGAATGCACATTCTCATTTCTCATTCATTCTCAATTTATGTGGGAATGAGCATTCCCAATGAGATGGTAGGGAATGCGTGTTCCCACTTAAGTGGGAATCAAAATTTTGAATATATACTATGATTGCTTATTACTTATCCATACAAAAATAAAAAAGATTGACATTCCCACTTCATTCTCTAATCGCACCCAAACATGAGAATGAGAATGAACATTCCATTCCCACACTTACTCCATTCCATTCCTTATTTCATTCTATTCTCACTTGACTCGTTTCCCGTGTACCAAACGAGGCGTGAATGTTATACACAACATCCAGGTTTCAGCCAACCACCAGCGAAATCAGAATGATAGCATTGGTGGAGCACAGCAAAGAAGGTGTGCACACTAGCACTCTCCTCTAAGCTTCTATTTAGCTTGTCAAAGAAAATGACCCCTCTAGTGGAGCATAAGGGTTTACAAAGATGCGTTAGTTGATTGAGAGGTATGGCAACAACTAGACTAAGGCCATGTCAAATTGCATAGCACATGCTAAGAGTTGTAATGCTTACCAACGGAATGGAATAATCCTTCAGAAACTGGCTTCAGATGTATCGACCTTGATTCGTCCAACGATTGGTTATGCAGTTCAAGTGAGTCAATTTGTGTGGGCTTCTCCAGACCCCCGTCAAATCATAGGGAGGCGTGTGTTGATAAAACATTACATAGACCAAATGGCAATGGCTATTACACCTTGCCAGAAAAATAACTCAATCCAAAGGAGGTCTTCAGGATCATATGTCATATGCTTATCTTTAATATCGGTTCATTGGCCTTGCCCCTCATTTCAGTCAAGATTTAGAAAGAATAAAAGATCTAGAGTGATATGGCTTGCACGGTGTTCAGGTTATATCTACCTAAAAAACAATTCATACCCCAGTTGCAACTCTCTTTTAGAAGATCAGATACTAGAAAAGTGATGAACTGCTATGAGTTTCGACTTAAGTATGCCCTCAAACTCAAAAGGAAATGGACTATCTCTACTGTTGCGGCTTTGCTTTGTTTTCCCTCCCTCTTTTTTCGACTTAAGTGTTTGAGACTTGGTATTACCCATTTAATCTTTGCTGATGACCTCCTCTTGTTTGGGAGAGGTGACTATAATTCAATGAGGTACCTCTATAAGTGTTTGAAGGAATTTAGTGATTGCTCAGGGTTGGAAGCCAACCCAACAAAATATCATAGTAAGCAAAGCCGCAACAGTAGAGATAGTCCATTTTCTTTCGAGTTTGAGGGCACACTTAAGTCCATTTCCTTTCGAGTTTGAGGGCATACTTAAGTCAAAACTCGTAGCAGTTCATAACTTTTCTAGATTAGTTTAATTAATTAGAGTAAATAGGGTTAGGGTTAGAGCTATTAAAGTTATATTAGTTAATTAGAGTTAATGTGATATTTGGGTTAAATTTAGTTGAATTAGGGTTCTAGATTTTGGCAAAGTAATTAAGGTCAAAATTAACATACTTATGGTTAAATTTGTTCAATTAGGGTTATTAGAACTAGGAATATGGTTAGTAAAGTTAATTTAGTTTTATTATAGATGAAATTAAGGAGAAAGTTTAATTAGGGTTATTATTAGCATTATTTTGGGTAGATTAGTTTAATTAATTAGAGCCTAAGTTGCATGAAAACGGGTACGGGTACTAGTGCGGGTGCGGGTATGGGACACGGCAAAACTGTAAAATGTAAGGTACTAGGACACGGCTACATATATATATATTGAATTAATAATGTACATGAGATCATTTTTTCCCCTTCATGTGTCATAAGAATTAAAATTCCGATCACATTTTTAAGTTTCTTTTATCATATTGATTATCATAAATTGGAAACTACTCATTTTTTTACTAGACATTCAAACGACCCTTTAACTATATAGTTTGAACTTGGGTATGGACTGAAATGAACCTGGCCCATATCTAACTAGTTTCAAGAAATAGATGTGAAGTGCAAGCTATACGTCCAAGAAGTGTTTGACAAGTGTTTTAAATTAACACATGTATCGTATAATTGAGTCCATGTTGTAATAAATGCATGCATATATTCAAGAAGTGTCCATGAAGTTAGGGTACGAGAAAGTGTCGGGTACGTGTCCGGTACAGGTACGGCTTCATTATAGAAGTACCCGGGTAACATAGATTAGAGCAAATAGGGTTAGGGTTAGAGCTATTAACGTTATATTAGCTAATTAGTGTTATGATTAATGTGATATTTGGGTTAAATTTAGTTGAATTAGGGTTCTAGATTTGGGAAATGTAATTAACGGTAGCATAATTTTGGTTAGATTTGTCCAAGTAGGGTTATTAGAATTAGGATTATGGTTGGTAAAGTTAAATTAGTTTTATCAGAGATGAAAATAAGGTGAAAGTTAGTTTAATTAGGGTTCTAGACTTATTGTAATGTTATTAGGGTTTAGGATGAGGATAATTTTTGTTAGATTTACTAGGATTGAATTAGGGTTTTTAAAGTTAGGGGTTGGATTACGTTTAAGGTTAATTAGGGTTTTGAATTTGAGAAATTCAAACAAAATAAAACAATAAACCATAAGAATTGCTAAAAAAATAAAAACTAACATAAACATACCTTAGAATGAAGGGGGAAGGAGAAGGAGTAGTAGGCGGCGGCGGAGACCGGCGGTGAGTGCGGCGGCAGTGACTGTCGATGCGTGAGGCGGCGGCGACCGAAGACACGAACGGCGGCGGCGACCGAAGACAAGAGCGGCGGCAGCGTGATGGCCGCGGCGAGAGGAGGCGCGAGCGGCGACTGGAGCAGAGGCGGCCACGGGAGCTGAGGTTTACTCGGCTTCGGGAGAGAGAAAAAAAAAGTCGGGAGAGAAAAAGAAGAGTTAAGAGAGAGAGAGAGAGAGGGAGAGAGAAAATATAAGGCTAAATTGCATTAAAACCATAAAGTTTCTTATTTTGACACTTTAATACCATAAGTTGTAATTTGTTGCAACAAAATACTATAAAGTTTCCAAAAGTTGCACGTTGATACCTTCTGTTAAATTTTGGCTAAACTGTTAAATTGGTATTTAAAAAAGACTCATTTTACCGCTCTGGTATTTAATATATCCCTGATGACGATTGGGTATTAAAAGTTGGTTTCCATTACCACATAACTCCAAATTTTGGCCAGAGCTAACTTTTTCGGCGGGAAAATTTCTTCGCACCCCCTAATCTTCAATTTTGTTGTAAATGGGGGTCTTATTTAGAACAACCGAGTTGATTTGTATGTATTCTTCCCAAATCTAAATCCTAATCATCCTCCTCTCCCCTTCTTCTTCCTCCTTTAGGCAACCTATCTCAACTAACATTTGATTCCTGCTCACTCACCAGAGCAAGCTCTAATGGCAGAGTCATTTCAGCTTCTTGAAACCCCTCTTAGATCTGAAATTGAGTACTTAAAAGCCTACAATCCTTGATAATCTTGTTGGGTTATTATAATTCCATCATCGGTTGAGCTAAAGATTGGCCAAGAAGAGATACAAAGATTAAGATAGAAAGAAGATCTATGGAGGCGGGGGGAGGTTTGAGAGGTTGAGTTTTGAAAGGGGAAGAGCTAAAGAGTTTTTATTTATTTGGGTTTATTTCTTTTTGAATTTTGGGTTGCCTGCATATTTTGATTAGGATTTGAATTTGGGAAGAAAAAGATGATGAAGGGAATAAAATACAATGATTTTAAGATGTCAGAGGGTGGGAAGAAATTTTCCCACGGGAAAAGTTCGCTCCAGCCAAATTTTAGAGTTATGTGATAACGGAAACCAACTTTTAATACCCAATCGTTATCAGAGAGATCTTAAATACCAGAGCGGTAAAATGGGTCTTTTTTAAATACCAATTTGGTAGTTTAGCCATTAAATTTTAGAGAGAATATTCTCTATTAGATTCTTATTTGATATTCATGTGACTTTACTATGATATTTTTACCCCTTTATTTGCTTTTAGTTTATAGCGAAACCATCTCAGCTATTTTTCGCCCCACTCTTCATTTTAACCTAGTTCTTTCTTCTCTCCTCCTCCCTTTCACCTCTCTTTCTCCCATTTCACGGTGAAATGAAATCAACGAAGTCCGGCAACTGAGGTTATTTCTTCAGCTTCATCGAGTTTTAGAGTTTATGAGAAAGAGAGTAGGGTTTGTAATGCCCCACTAAGTCCCACATCGAAAAATTGATAGAGTTTAATAGGGCTTAAATGATGGGTCTTAAGAGCCAAGTGCAACAGTGACTAGCCAATTTTGGCAGTGAATTGAGCCAAACCACGTGTTGCACTCAGTGAGTCCCAGGACTTACATCGCCTTAATAGGCTCGCGGGCCGGTAGCATGATAAATGGTATCAGAGCAGTTAGCCTGCCGGAAATGTGGAGCTAAGTGCTATGCGGGACTAAGTGCTACATCGCGTAAGTGCGGTGGGAGCCACCTCTTAGAAGCCCGTAGGAGTCACCTCTAGAGTCCACATCATCTGGGGATGATACTGGGATGTGCTAATTGTCATGCCGCGATGAGGACGTCGTGTATCAAAGGTAGGGTGATTGTGATGCCCCACTAATAGTTCCACATCGGAAAACTGATAGAGTTTAAGAGAGTTTAAATGATGGGTCTTGAGAGCCAAGCATAATATTGGGTAGCCATTTTTGGTAGTGGATTGAGCCAAACCACGTGTTGCACTCCGTGGGTCCCAAGACTTACATCGTGCTAACAGGCTCGCGGGCCCGGGGCGTGACATGGTTTGTCTTTGCAATGATATTTCTTACATGGAGACGGCTTGGATCTTTAAAAATTATGGACGTCACTTCTTTCGTTGTCGTAACTATAGATCAGCTTCAAAGTGCAATTTTTTTTAATGGAAGGACAAAGCTTTTCCCCAACAAGCTCAAATTGAAATCAAGAAACTAATTGGTGAAAAAGAGTTTATTAAAGAAGAAAGCAAGGATGGAGGAGGTATAGAAGAGAGAGTGGCAGCTAAGAATCTGAAATTGAAACTTAGAGAGGACAAGTTGAGAGACCAAGAAATTGAATTGAGAAGATATGAGTTGTACTTGAGGGGGAGAGAGGACATAATGAGGTTGGAGAATGCATTTTGGAAGAGAGTTTCAATGATGTTTGTTTGGTTGTTTGTATATTAAGTTTGCATGTTGTGATAAAAAAGTAGTTTTTTATTGCAATTTGTATGGCTTTTGTGTATATAGCTTGTTCTAATGTAATGTTAAAAAACTTTAATGCCAATGTATGTGTTATGTTGCAATACTTTGATGCACACAACATGTTTGTCATAATATCTTAAATAAAAAATCCAAAGTCATGAATATAACACAACAAAGATGAATAAGCACCATGTTCTCACACAATATAGTTATTTATGTCTCCAAAAAGAAAATTCGGCAAAACATGCCCTTTCATGCACAACACCAACATGAATACCCACCATAAACTGAAAATCCTGTCATGATGATAATCCACCATAAATCACAACATTACATATAAAGAATATCATTAAAGATGTCACTATATGCCAACAACCATATATCTGCTAATTTTGTTCACAAAAATTACAGCATAAGATCAACTGGGGCATGTTTTACACACTTGATTAGCCAAAATACATTGCAATTTCAAAATAAGTGCTCAAAAAATATCATATCTCTAAACACCTTTGCATAATTTGTCAGTTTTCTCCCGCCTTTGACCTACTAAAATTGCTAATTTCATCAACGGCCTGCATTAGAAAATAAATTATGTTAATAGATGTACACATGAAAGAGTCAATAAAAATGTTTGGTTCAATTGAATAGATACCGTCATTACAAGAATTGCTAGTTTTGAAATATTTGCAGTTGGTGTAGGGGTTATAAACTGATTGGAAGTAGCTGCAGCATGTGATGATGAAGCAATTGGGTTTGGTTCTTGCTTAATAACACTCCTAATAGGCAGTTTATCCCTTTTGAGAAAAGGATGTGCACCATCTGATGATGAAGGAGGTTGAGCAGCTGTAAAATGTAAGGGGCAGTAAATGATTCACCAAGTAAATCAGCTGGAGCTAGTGATACTATAGTAAATGATGCATTATGTTGAGCAGTTGGAGCTTGTGATGCTACATTAAAAGTTGAAGCAGTACATTGAGGGTCATGTACTAGAAGTGGGGCAGCTTGTGACTTCCCAGAGACATGTGAGGTGAAATCATTTACCAATTCTTGATTTAGAATTTGGATGCTCTCATCAAGTACCTATTATATTATTAGGTATCAATATTAAATGATTTAGCAACGTGCAATATTATACAATAATATTAGGAAGACTAGTTAGAGACAAGCATATCAAGTAGAGATTGTTTACCTTGGATGGCTTTGAAGTGCCCAAATATCTTGAGGGCACATATCTTCCTCCTTGTATCTCACAGTTTTATTCTCCAAAAGTCCTCCTCTACCCTTGAATCCTCCTAGAGCATTAGCAGATGGCCCCATAATTATTTTGTTAGAGCTTTGTTTTGAAGCAATTAGATTTGTTAGTGGAGCTTCTGATTTTGTAATTGTCTTCTTGAGTGTCATCTTCTTCTCATATAGGACCACCTCCTCTTCATCCACCACAACTTAGCCTGAAACATGAATAGGAGGTGGAGATGGAGCTTGAGTTGGAGCTTGAGTAGTAGAGGAAGTGGATGTTGTGTTTGAATAGGAGGTGGTGGAGGTCGAGGTGGTGGAGGAGCTTGAGCTTGAGCTTGAGTAGTAGTAGAACTTAAGAAAATATTTGTTGATGGTCTACCCCTCTTCTTCTTTGGTATGGTAATCTCCACCCTCTCATTTGGACATGGCCTCACATCGTGACCAGTTTGTTCGCATCTTGAGAAAATATTAACCTGACCATATCTCCTAATTTAATGTGGGTTCTTTAGTTCATCAGGACCATTTCTTCTCTTCTTGTTTGGTCTCCTTGCTTTCTTTTTAAATGGTGGAGGTAATACCTTTTCAAATCTAGTTTTATCCCAACACCTTAAGTTAGGGATGGGATTAATCTAATCACCATAAGTTGCCATGTATATCTCCCTCTTGAGACACTCATCCAAGACATCATGTGGATTTACTCTTGCCATCCTCAAACTTTCTAGGGCATGAATACAAGGAATTCCTGAGATATCCCACATCCTACAATCACAAGTTTTAGTTGACATATCTACTATTATGTAGCACAATCTCTCTTCATATTGTGTAGGCCCAATACCCTTTGCAGAACATTTTTCCCTTGCTTTCATATCCAACTCTTCCAGCCTAGCTGAAATTGTAGGACACACTCTACCATTTCAATCTGCAATTTTAGTTTTTTTGGTTATAAATCTATCTTGCATTAATCTTCTTACATCTCCAACATAGTGATGATAGGCTGCTCTCTAGCTTCCAAAATAAACTTGTTGAATGCCTCACATATATTATTGCACAATAGATCACACTTGATGTCAGAACCGAAGTGTGCTCTACTCCATGAGTTCTTATCCAGCTTGTCCAAATACTCAAATGCATCTTTATTTATCTTCTTAATTGCATCCACGGCCTTCAAATGATCATTCAAAGTGTACGCCTTTGCTGCATTCCATACTAGCTTTTTGTACTCCTTTTTTTTAATCTCTTCCTAAAATTAGCATATAAATACTTAATACAGAATCTATGTTGTGCACCAGGAACCAAGTTCTTCAATGTTTCCATGAGCCCCTACATATGCATACAAACACCAACCAAATCAAATATTAGGATGAAAATAATAAAATTTACAAAATTAAATACAAATTGAGATAGAATATATATATCTTTTGTCTATCACTTATCCATACCCATCCATATTGTTGCTGATCTCTAATAGCCTCTAATAGGGTCTCCAAAAACCAGGACCAAGTCTCCTCATATTTATTTTGCACCACACCAACTGCTATGGGAAACATTTAGCTATTAGGGTCTCTACTAACTGCAGAAAGAAGCACCCCTCCAATTAGGCCCTTTAAGAAACATCCATCCAATCCTATCACTGGTCTACAACCATACTTAAAGCCTTTGATTTGAGCCTCAAATAGAAGAAAAAAATGTAAATAAGTTGTTAGGATCATCTGGTTGATTTCTTATGGTCTTCACCCTAAGAATTGATCCCCGATTTCTTCTCAGTAGCATGTTGGCATAATCCCATAATAGTGTATATTGCTCCTTGTAGCATTCCTGTATGATCTGCTTTGCCCTCCTCCTTATTCTATATGCTTTAAATTTCTTCACATTCAATTAAAGTTTCCTTAAAATAGTTTTTTTAATGTATCAATTGTAATATTAGGATTTTCCTTGATTGTATCCAAAAACCAGTTAGCTAGAAAATTATGGTGGCTTGACTATTATTTTGTACTCTGTTACATTTATGTGATGGTGTTAAGGACTTAATCTATCACTAGGTTTGGACTAAGTTCCCAGATCCATAATATCTCCAATCACAAAGTGGATTTTTACACTTTCCTATAATTCACACACATTCATTATTGGCCCACAGAACATCAAACCCATTAATTATTGCTAGATATTTCACTAATTTTCTAAACTCATTTTGGTTAGAAAACTCCATGCCGACCTCAAGGTTAGGATCAATTAAATCCTTCTCCTCTTCAAATCCATGCCATTTTGTCTTCCTACTATCATAATCTTCCTCATCAGACGGTAAGCTCAACAAATCATCACTGTCCTCTAAATCAGATTCTGCCACTCTTGTTGGTACTGAGTCTTTACCCCTATGATGTTATTTTCTGCTACTTCCTCTTCCTCATCACTTTTATCTCTTTCATGCTCCCACTCTAGTGTGTCATCCATATTGTCAACACCTTCACAATAATCCTCATAGCTAGCTCTCATTTTCTCCATTCCACTCTTCATCAGAAACATCTTCTTCTACAACCTTCTCTTTCCGCTTCCTCACTTTCTTCACATTCTCCTATACATTCTCTCTTGCTTGAGAACCTTGAGCCTCTTGAGAGACACAACCATTATCATTTTCAAACTCATCTACCCTGTCAACTACTATTTTAACATTGTCAACATCTATTCAATAGTACAAAGCCTCTCTTTAATGTGTTCAACAAATAAATTAATGTAGTTTACTCCAGTTTCATTCAATAGATCAAGATGAGAAGGAATAAGCTCAGGGACCACAAGCTTTAAACCCCTACCAATAGAGCCATGTGGATGTTTATAATGCAATCCGAATTCACTTTTGTAGCCTAATTCTTTAACCATAATATCCAAATGGTCCCATGTGAGATTTTTTTTCTTCAAAAAAGCGCACAATGGTTTTGTATCCAACATATTTAAATCTTGGCTTGTTTATAAAATTACCCCATGATGAATCAAGACCTTTATGTATACAGACATCCCTAAAAAAAGTAAAATAAAATTGAATATTTTAAAAAAAGAATATGCAGACCACAAAACCAAAGCAATCAAACATAAAAAAAACCCCTAACCATCCCAATTTATGCATCAAACCCAAAGAAAACATTAAAAAATCATAAAAATCCCTAATGCAAACAAACATTTCATGATTCGCACTCAAAATATGCATCAAACCCAAAGAATATCTTCATTTGAACAAAAAAAACACATTTGAATTTCAATTCCACAGTTAAAATCAAAAGTTTTGAGAGATTACCTACTACAAGATTCAACTTCGTCCTAATTTCTTTAGTTTCCAATGCATAAACGCTTTCGAAATTGAAATTGTGGAGGTGATTTTAGGGGAGATTCGAGAGACGATTTTTATGGCACAGTGAAAATTGGGGGTGAATTATGAAAAGGGTGAAGTGTTTTTTTACTGAAGAGGGGAGGGCTATTTTTGTCATGCCCAGAAACTGCAGCGAAAATTTATAAATACGGGCTACGTGACAGCAACGACCCATACACAAGACAAGTCCCGTGCACGAGTCAAGCTTGGCACTTCATATCACATAGCTTTCTCAAAAAATATATAAACCCGTTGATGATAGAAGTTCAGAGCAAACTATATATATAATTTGTACGTACAACTCGAACTCACACTGTTACAAGTATTTTATAAAACTAGTATGGTGCATGTGCATTGCACGTGTTTCCATTTTCTTATTTATATGCAATGATAATTTTATGTACCTAATGTATATTTTTATTATATATAGTATTTCAAATTAGTTTGATTTGCAATTGATAATTTATTAGTGTAGGCGTTGAAAATTGCCTATAAGTCCCCGAACCTAGCTCGTAACAATGAGTTGATAATCGACGAACCATCCGACGATGTAGCAACGAACCGTTGACAACACAATGTGATGCCAAAGCATGAAGCGAGTCGATGAAACGCATAAAGCGAGTCGATGAGGCATCCAAGTCAGCAAAGCAAGTCGACGGCATACGCATGAAGCGAGTCGACGAAGCGTGCAAGTCAAAGAAGCGACGAATCACATGCAAGCGATGGGATAAACCCAATTCTGAAGCTTCAGATCAGAAAATATCGACGGGATCAATCAAGTCGGACTGGATCTTGTTGAGATGCCTTCAGTTCGTAGACCTATTAAGTGCACTTCTTAATCTTATTGAGATGCCTTGAGTTCTGTATTGGGTTTCCTTACTTGGGCCCGATACTGCCGTTTGAGACCGAACCAAGTCAGACTCGAAAATATGAGAAGAGAGGCCGAGCCACCCTATGGGGCGGCCGAGCCATTTCCAAGTGGCTCGACAATGCCTAGCCACTTGGAAGTGGCTAGGCAGACTTTTGGGCCCAGTTTTGACCCGCTATCCGCTTTTCAATCCTATAAATATGAGAAGAGATGCTCATTTGTGGGGGATCCGGAATTTTAACAAGAGGTCGAAGCTCTGCCAAATTGAAATCAAGTTCCAGATCTAAACTCGGGAGAAAGGGAGGCTCTTCGACGATCTTCTTCTTTGACAACCAGATCTAGATCTCGGTGAACCCTTCGGGCTATTATCCTCCTTCGTGAGATAATCTCCTTAGCAAGTTTGAGAAATCGGATCTCAGATCTACATGTGCTCCTCCGGATCAAAACTTTATTTTTGATCCCGAGAAGAACTTTGATTTCGCTTAGTCGATTTCATTCGCTTCGGGCTATTATTTCCTTCGTGAAATAATCCCCCTTACCGTGTAGATCTCACATCGGATCGGATCACGCGGCGGTCCACGGATAAACCCCGGCACCGGTAAAGAACTCACGCAAGCGAGGAGCCGATAAACGGATCCCGCGTTTGTTTAGGGAGAAAAAGTTATAATCTTTCTTTGATTTTCAATGTAATTAGCCTTATAAAAAGGCAATCTTTTCTCAAATTCGTTTGTAATCCCATAAAGGTTTAATGAGTTCAGCAATGAAGATCATCCCAACTTTCCCCGCGAACAAGCTGGCGACCACAGTGGGAGCCAATGGTCTCAGATCTGAGATCGTCGTGTCGCAATCGCGGATTCAGTTCCCGGTCAAAGAAGAGGTCGAGTACGAGTTTGACCAACAGAAGTTCGAGGAATACCTCTCGTCCTCATCCAGATGGTCCTCCCCCAGCAAATTCTGAAAGATCTCCGCTACAAGGAGGATCCGTTGGTCATCGGATCTCGAATCCCAAGGCCAGGATTCTGATCCCGCCGCGCCAAAGTCATAGCAAGTAGCATCCCTCTGACATACGAGATGATCGGAGATGAAGATCTGAACTCCTCCGTGCAAGAGTTATCCACCGACGGCACGCCAATTCTTTCGAAGAGAGCCCGCCAGCGGCGACGCCAAAATTTGGCACGCCGATTCGCCAAGGCTATGGAGTCGGTGGACGGGATCCGCTACGAGGCAGGTCTTAAATCCAAAAGAGGCGGAAAGCTTCAAAAATAGGTGGCTAGCGGCTCCTCTAAGTCGTTAGCAAGAGAATGGGTCCGAGTCAAACGGAACCGTTCAACACTCCAGGAGCGCATCCGGAAGCGCCGCGCATTGCTTGCGCACGCACGGGCTCTAGTTTAGGAGGCCCGAATGCTGAAGGAAGAAGTGGCCAAGAAGCCGCCAAGGGCGCGCCAAGTGTGGAGGCCGAAACCCGGAATAACGGTTCAGGCTAAGGCCGAAACATCAACTAAGAATCAGTCACCCCAAGCTGATTCTACAAAGGCTCGGCCACCCTAGGATGGTCTCCGTCAAGGGAGGTCCGCCTCAATATCGATTCCACCTCCAGCGATCGCATCCAAGTCGCCGTCCACCTCAGTGCCCGCTTCGGTCATGCCCGTTGGAACTTCCCGAAGCAAGAAAACGGCTTTGGAGCACCTCGGCCCATTGCATGATGATCAAGGCAAAATTTCGATCAAGGAATGTTTGAGCCCGTTGAGGAAGTCCCGGGTCACTCCCAGTACAGGGGGTCGCACCCACCTCAAAATTGACAGGAAGACTCCTGTAACTGCTCGCACCGGGCTGCGGATTGAAGTCCAAGATCCCGTCAAAGATTCACACTCGCGAAAGCGTACGTCACGGCAAGTGACTTTTGAAAGTCCTAATAAGGCAATTCATCCTCAGATGGAGACGTTTTCGTCTGACGACGAGGGCGTTATACCTGAGAAGTCGTGCCCGCACACGATGGGTTGCTCCGGCATCCATGCCGATGAGTTGTACTATCATGCTGGGGGTACGAGTAGAGCTCAAAAAAAAAGTCTCCCAGAATCTAGCACACATTGCCCATGTTTCAGATTGATCAGGGCTGTGTTGTCAAAGTGTAGCTGCACCAAAGGGGCTCCGGAGAAGGTGTCAGTCTTCGATAGGCTTGGCACCAGAAGGCCAGAACCCAAGTCAAAGCGCTTCCGCAAAAGAAGAGTGTTGCCTCAAGACGATGAATTGCCAAGGGTCACCAGTAATATGACTGGCAGAGGGACGTCGTCATGTGCCATTCTTGAGGTATCGCAACGAATGACGCGATTGCGGTCCGGGAGTGTCAGACGACCCAATTATCACAAGATGCAGAGGGGATTACCCTCAGATGATGAAGTGTCGGACGCTGGCTCTGCAGTTGCCTCCGATAATACAGTATCTAGCAAGGGACAACCCCGTGAAGCGTTCATGATCAGTGCAGAACAAGTATCCAAAATGCTTGAAGAAGCTCTGACCAAACAGAAGGACAATTTCAAGCTCGAGATGGAGATGGCCATACAGCAAATGAGAACAATGCATGACCAACAAATCCAGGCGTTGATGAATCGCCAGGGAGAATCAAGTCGTCGCAATAATGTTCACCAAACGGACAGCGACACAGACAGGGATGAAGGCCGTAACG